>JAQJVL010001979.1:0-100317 GCA_035578905.1 Stictocephala bisonia | reverse complement strand
TTTTTTGAGAAGTTGGATTTTCATACAAAAAATTTAATAGTCGTAAGGTGTTGTTGGAGCGACAAGACCTTGTTGCTTGGCGCTGCAAATTTCTTAGAGAGATAAGGAATGAGAATTTTGACGCGCATCTGGTTGTTATCTCGTGTTGCGCAGGCCGGTGGGGTGCGACGAGAGTGGTAGTTGCTCGGAGGGGGGAGAGCAGTGCGGGAATCGATATAAGCAGACGACAACTGAGCTGTCAAATTCTGATAAAGTTTTTCTAGCTATGAAATTTTATTTCTGTTTATATTGTATTTTAATCATTCTAGATTTATACTTAGTATCTTTTACGTTAGAAGAAGAGATAAGGCCAGAAATGTAAGTGCTTTGTATAAGTATCACACCACTGAAAAATTATCACTCAAAACTCGTTTTTACAATGTGTGACTTAACATTTTGTACTACAGTTATTTAAGGAAAGTTGTTCATGTAAAATATACAACCCATGTGCAAACTGTATCTAATTGTAATAAAATAAATATTGTCAGACTACTTAAAAGTAATATTTTTTAGTTAATTACATTTTAACCATTTGTGGCGAGCGCCACGCGCGGCGGACGATTCAACTATCGCGTGCGCATGCGCTAGGATCGGGGAGGGGTTGTCGTACGCAGGCGGTCGAGAGAGTGTGTGTCCACAGTCTGCAGGGTGAAGACGCCGCCCACGGCAGCACGCTCGACAGCTAAGTTGCTTTAGACTAAGAACCCTTTTCTAAATTGTAGTTATAAATTTATTATGTCTCGATTAGGCTAGATTAACCATTAAGGGGGGGGGGAGTAGTCCCGATAGGTAGGATTTAGGCAGTAAATTAAAATGTAGAGATTCAGTAGTCTAGGGCACGAGGGGATCGCAGCCATCCTGTTCCTTTCAATTATGTTTCGCTAATTTAATTATCTTGTAATTATATTACCCTTATGGTAGATTACCTTTTAGTGCTGATCAAAGCTGGTTGTGATTGTTGGGAACCGTCAACTAGCACTCACGCGGCCTAAACCCCTCGGACCAGCCCGCGCGTTTCTAACGCGTGGAAAACTGCGAGGTTTATAACCCATCGATATTCTAACACGGCCTCTGTCAATTAAAATATTTATTTATTTCCAGTCAGGTCCAACCTGAACCTTTTTCAAGTCAATTCAATCCTTTTACCCCGCGCAATCTAATAGCCCGCCTTTTTCCCCGCAATTGGTAGCAGAGCGTTCGCAAAAAAACAAAACAATAAAATAAATATTTTTTTTATGAGTGAAATGGTAGAGCGATCAGTTTTGGCAATCTATACATAGATGTTTTATGAGTAAAAAGGTCCATTAGCTGGCAGGGAAAGAAGCCGATACAGACATGTCGGTCATGTCACGAGCATGTCAGGAGCATGTCGTCACGAGCATGTCGGCCGACCGGCAAACATGACTTTCACTCCTGGCATTCAACGATAACGCAATAAATTTGCAAATTACCCGAATTGAATTTAGAGCAATATTATTTTCAATAAGGACGTTTAAATTTTCTGGTCAATAATTACTGAGAACAATGGCCGTGGGAATCCGGAGGTGCGTGTCTGCGGTGTAGACAGACTGTTGTCGTGCGTTTTTAAACCTGTCTATAGGCTGCGACCGCGTGCATCCGGCGATTTCAGCATCGTCATTTTCTGTACATTTTCCTCATTTTTTCAATTTGCTAAAGAAATATAAACAATAAATAAATGAAGGGTAGAGAAATTAAAAATTTAATTTTGTGTACATTTTCTTTTTCACGGACGCGTGAGTGCATTTAAAAAATACATCTTCGAACCTCGTGCCCACATTTGTTGAATTTGAGAAATTAGAAATATTCATAATTATATAAATTTGGTCAGATAGCTTGATTGTGAATCTTGCAAAGCAAATTTCAAGTACTTATCAAAGTTTGTAGTGAATTCCACTTTAGCCGTTAGTAAAAATACGAAAACCAATAGTCTTCTGGACGGCCTTCTACATTCATTTCATTTAAGTAGTTTAGAATTAGTTTAATTTTGTTTTATTAAGTGTCCTGAAATTTATTTTAATTATACTTTGAGACAACTAATTCTGTGACAAGTGCTGTCAAAGCTTGGGTTACATCCAACTGTATAGGAGATTTCACGCCAAATGTTTTCCAAGCGAAATTAGTAATAGTGTAGTCCTCTTTTCCAAAATAAATAAGTAAAAATCTATTAAAGTAAAAAAATGTAAAAAAATATATAAAATTAATTTAAAAATGTAAAAAAAATGTAAAAAACAAATGTAAAAAATGTAAAAAAAAATTAGTAACTATTTGAGGATTTAATAAGACTGAAAATAAAATTTCGCTTGGGAAATCTCGGAGTAACCTGAGTGGAGAGGCAGTTAACTATTGGATAATATTTCTTTACAGCTCATATTAAGTTAAGTTTACCATATCTTCTTTTCAGCTGGTATTAAATGTCACCCCAACGAGTTATTAGCAGGTCAACGGTATTCCAGTTATACTTGAGCAGTTATCGATCCACATAGTAGAAACCGGTTTTATCCACTTCAAGACACCCAGCCGTGTCTAGCTACACAGATAGGCCTACAATTCTCCCCTACCCTACGGAATTATTTTAAGTTAAAAGGAGAAATGAACAACGACCGCGGTGTCCAAATTATTGGTGACTCACTCACCAAACGTTTACAATTTTACATGCAACGTAACCAGCACCTAATCAATGTAACGTACAGGGTGGCTATTCCGGGCGCCACCATTCATAATTTGAAAAATATGTTAAAGAGAAATCGTTTGTTACACCCCCAACAACCCTTAATTATTTGGGTAGGGACTAATGACATATTCTCCAGTTTGCCATTTTCATATATTAAAGATCAGTACATTTCATTATTGAGACTAATTAGGAAACAATATCCAGCAATTCATTTACTAATTTTAGGCTTGCCCATTTTTCCGAGAACCCAAGCCGAACCAAATATTTTGAGTAAATTGGTTAGATTCAACACCTTTTTGCATACCTTGGCCAACCCCAGCACCACTGTCATTTTAACACATTCAATAAACCGGGAGATTTATTTTCACGCCAGGTATCATAGAAACCATAGACGAGATGGCATACATTTGAATGGCCGTAGAACGTTTGGCACACATTTTTGGCCGATTTGGAATGGCACGTTTGGCACAGTCATTAGAGGGGATTAAGAAGGGTCAACCTGTAAGTTTCAGAAAGGCACGATTGGCACACACCGCCCGGCCAGGTAGTAGCAGCCAGGTGGCCAGAATGCGGGAAAATGGGAACTTTTTTGCCCCCGCAAATTCCCTGCTGTGGTGCTTATTGAAGTAAGCAACTAACCTAACCTAACCTAACCTAACCTAACCTAACCTAACATGCGGTAGATCACAGCTGCTACCCAGGTAGATCACGGATGCTACCCGAGTAGATCACGGCTGCTACCCAAGTAGATCACGGATGCTACCCAATTGGAACACGGATGCTACCCAAATAGATCATGATCTAACCTAACCTAACCTAACCTAACCTAGTGAGGTTTAAATTTAAAAATTTGTTATATCACGGGCAAATGACTGCCACGCAGAGTTGACGGGAATAATACAATTCCCGTTTTCCCTCGTTCGATGGCGTCTACCTGGTCGAGCGACTGTGCCAATCCTGCCTTTTCCAAGCAGGCGAGTTGACCCTACTTATTCCGCTCTAATGATTGTGCCAAAACTGCCATGGGCAGAAGGTCCAAAAATGTGTGCCAAACGTCCGATCCCCATTTGAATGATAGAGGGAACCGTGCATTAGTGGACCTCATCGAGGAGAACTTATTGGTTGAACAAACACACTAACAAATATGACTGACTAAAATAATATAATTTGAATTTGTAATTTTAATTTTAATCAACTGGGCATTAAACAATAAAGTTAATTTAATTAGTTAGGGGAACAGTTAATTTTTAATGGGGAAATTTTTTTTTTAGGTATTTTGTAGATAATAGGGATTTTTCGGGCTATCCTACCTGTGGTGGTTCAGTTTTCCCTCCCCACCTGGTAAATCAAGTGTATTAATAAATTGATTACCTTCCTACGGCGTTTGTGATATTATTTTACTTTGAAATTTGAATCGAAATTTGAACAGAAGCAAAATTGAAATGGCGGAAAAGCCTGTATTTGAGTGGGAACAACGACCCCCGGGTACGTCCTGGATAAATGATCTTAATGCCGCCCAAGCGATGGCCCAGTGCAACAAGTGGGGTTTAACCCCAATGTCTACCTTGGAGGCCAATAGGGTTCTCCTTAAAGAACATAATAGAAACGCAGTGGGCGCCTTGCCGATGACGCCCATAGTGGCTGCCGCACCGGTAAGCCTGCAGTCGGACGCGGAGCAGCACCCCGGCCCTGACCAGTGGCGGGACGTAGTCCAGGCCACAGCCCAAGCGGTGGGCAATCAGATCGCCAGCGCCCTGGCGGCTCACGAGACCGCTCAGCGCACCCCCACACTACCAACTGTCGTGAGGGATCTGCTCTCTTCGGCGCCCAATTGTAATGGCGTCGAGGCGCGCGCGCTGCTGGATTTCCTCCGAGCGATCCGCCGAGTGGTCCAGTTGGACCTGGCTAGCAACAAGCAGCTATTGGTCGCATTGCTGCCTAAAACAGCCGGTCACCTAAGGGGGATATGGGCCGAAGCCGTACTGAAGGACGCTCCAATACACCAGCTCATGGACGATCTAGTCGACACGTTTTTACCCGACAGGGCAAAGCAGCAGCTATTGAACCAAACGGTCTACAGCGTCCAAGGTCCCGCGGAGACGCTAGCGGATTTTATTATGGACGTTAGGGAGGCGGCAGATATTTTGCTACCAAGCAATCATGACATATTGGACATAATATTAACCGGGATGAACCCACCCACTAGGGCCAGGTTGGCGGGTTTTCCAGCCCCGGGCCAGATCACAGATTTATTGTCCCTGATTCCACGTATGGAGGTTATTCGTCAGACGGAGTTGCAGCAAAACAGGCAGGGCCAGCAATATCATAACAACCCCCGACCGTACTCATCAAATCAAGAAAGAGCATACGGCATGACCTATAGACAATATTATAGCGGACCCAGAGTCCCCTTTCAATCGCAGCGCGGTAATAATTATGGGGCCAGGCGGCCTACAGGCTCCCAATTTCAAACGGCGCGGCCGACAGGGCCTGACCACAACGCTTACCACCTTCGACCTGCCGCTCCTAGGAGCTACGGAAGGCCGGGTAATTACAACCGTTTAAACACCAATCGAGGGCGCCAATAAGCGCCACGCCCCTCGTAATTTAATTGGCGCTACAATTAGACCCGAAATTTCAACGAATCACTCACCAAGTAAGTTTTCGATACGAGTCCCGAAACTAGCTAGTTGTACGATATCCGTCAAGTTCGACAAACATGAGACAGAGGCACTTATTGATACCGGCTCAACCATTTGTTTATGCTCACGGGTTTTTTTCGACCAGCTGAGAACCGACAGGGTATCGGTAAAATCCATAACAGCCATTGACTGCGCATTATCGGCGTCCGGCAATAAAATTAATTTTAAACATTCGGCAGACATCCATTTAAAAATCGCTCATTTTTCCTGGACGTTTAAATTCTTTGTTGCGCCAAGGTTACCTACATCGATAGTTTTAGGGGCCAATTTTTTGAGGAAAGCCAAAGCGGTAATAGACATGGCCAAAATGCAAGTCACCTTCCCATATGGATCGAGTCTAGTTATGGCAGTTAAACCGTACGAGTCCGACGAGACCGAGCAGAATGCCATGTACGCCGTTGGCGACAACTTAACTCCAGCTCAGGTGGCCCAGGTGGACAAATTAATTCAGCAGTTCCCGGACACGGTGACGCCAAAATTAGGCAAAACCAATCTTATTACGTACGACATTAAATTGAAGACGGAGAGGGCGGTAAGGTCCAGACCGTATCAGTTCGCTCCACCTAAGTTACAGGCCCTCAGAGAGCACATATCCGACTTACTTAAAAAGGGCGTGATACGCGAGTCATCTTCCGAATACAGCTGTCCCGGGTTTCTGGTACCCAAAAAGGGTAACAAGACCAGATTCGTAGTTAACTACAAACAGCTGAACAGCTTAATGGAGCTCGAGTCAACTCCCATGCCAACGGTGGAGTCCGCATTTCAGTACCTGGGCCAAGCCAAGTGGTACACTCTACTGGACTTGAATAGCGCTTATATGCAGATACCCCTCACTGAAGGAAGTAAGAAATATACGGCTTTTGTAGTCCCCTTTGGCCAATACGAATTTCAGGTGGTGCCCTTCGGCATCTCGACCGGCTCTCAGGTTTTAACCAGGCTAATCGATAAGATATTTGGAGATATTAAGTATAAATACGTATTTAATTTTTTCGATGACCTTGTTGTTTATTCTAGCGGTACATTTAGCGAGCATTTATCGCACTTAAGAGAGGTGCTTCAGCGCATCCAAAAGGCCGGTCTAACAATCAACCCAGAGAAGATGACGGTCGCCTCGAATCAAATTGAGTTTTTGGGACATATATTTCGGGGGGGCTCGGTGACCTTTGACCAGGATAAGATTAAGCCGTTGCTTAACCTCCCGACACCAAGGAACACCAAACAAGTAGCACGAGCGGTGGGCATGATGGCATATTATGCAAAATTTATTCCTAAATTCGCCAAATTAGCAGCGCCAATAAACCATTTAAAGCGCAAGAACGTCGCCTTCTGTTGGGGCATCGAGCAGGAACGGGCCTTCCAGGAATTAAAAAAAATTCTCACATCGTACCCTGTACTTCGGCTACCCGATTTCAATCGACCCTTCATTTTACAGACAGACGGTTCTGGTACCGGTCTAGGCGCCCAGCTAGCGCAAGATTACGACGGCAACCTCTTGCCCGTAGCGTTCGCCTCGAGGCCGCTTAATAAGCACGAGATGAACAAACCTACCATGGAGCTCGAATGCTTAGCGGTAGTCTTCGGTTTGACTAAGTTCCAGCAATATCTCGAACACAGGGAGTTCACCCTCCAAACCGACTGTTCCGCCTTGTCATGGATTCTGAATCACCCCCGGCAAGTAGGCAAAATAGCGCGTTGGATCACGTTCATTAATTCGTTTAAATTCACATCTCAGCACATTCGCGGTGACTCAAACGCAGTAGCAGACTGTTTGTCCCGCCTGTACGAAGGCGCGGAGCCGACCCCAACAAGTGTTCCTATTAATACTTCAGCTGTGCCGCCGACCGTAAATGTTTTAATGAAAATCCTGGACGCTTTTAGGGACATTTCCGCACATCAGCGCGACGACCCAACACTACGTAAAATCATCAAGGACCCTAATAGGAATGCCGCCAATTCCATCAATAACGGTGTTCTGATGCATCTGGCACCGGGCCAGAAGACGCCGCGCATTGTCCTGCCCGCTAAGTTAACCGACATGATTTTCCATTATTACCACTTAGCTCCAACCTCGGCTCATTTAGGGATCCGTAAAACCTTGAGGAAAATTAATAATTTTTTTTGGGCGCCGGATTTAAATAAAATCATAGCGGACAAGGTCAAATCCTGCGTGCAGTGTCAGCGATCCAAGCAGACCCCTAACACCAAAGTGGGACTAATGGCGTCCGAGGTAGTGACCCGCCCATTTCAAAAAATTTTTATTGATTATGTGGGGAAATTACCCAGATCAAAGGCGGGGAATTCGTATTTATTATCGGTGGTCGACGCATTCTCTAAATTCATCTTCCTCTTGCCCGCAAAAAACCAGACAGCTGCAACCACAGTTAAATTACTAACGAAAAACATATTCTCACACTACGGGTTCCCGGAAAGTATAGTGTCGGACAACGGACCAAATTTTAAATCCCGGATATTAACGGACATGTGCATGGACTTCGGTATTTGCCACATTTTCACGTCTCCGTACCACCCCAGCGCGAATAACGTTGAACGGGTGAATAAAAACCTGAAGGTCGCCATGCGAATATACCACCAGGAGGATCATCGGACATGGGACCAGAACCTACATTGGTTTCAAGTGGCCTTCAATTCCGCCCAGCATGACAGCACAGGCGCAACGCCTGCTAGCTTGTTCCTGGGCAGGGAAATAAAACACCCGCTTCAGTTAGCGTGGAGGCTCGACGAGCTAGCGCCCTCGGCCCCACAGATTCCAACCGAACAGCGCTGGAGGAAAGCGTTAGACGCCCTACGTCGCGCGAGACAAAAGCGCGAGGCGTACTATAATAGGGACAGGAGGCCCCATAGCTTCAAACCGGGTGACTGGGTTATGTACAGACTACATCCCCAATCCAAAGCGGCCGACAACGTAAATTACAAACTCATGCCACAATGGTCCAACCCGTGTGTGATAGCCAGAAAAAATTCAGATTTTTCATCAAAAAAGTGCTAAAGGGGGGACCATTGGAAGATTTGAAGTTTTTTGAAAAAAATCCAACCACGCAAATCTTGACGTATGACACACTTATCTGGGGTAGAATTATACACTGAATCAGGAAATGTCTTTCGTTTTGGTGCAACTCTTACAATAAATTCTCCAGAAGTAATTTAAACATCATTATCAGGGCGCAATTTCTAACAATTATTGTTCTAATTCTCTCGTATTCTAGGCGTTTTACGGGCCATTCTGATGCTTTTCCATGACCAGCTGGACATTCTAATAAGTACGTATAGTTAAGATTTCACTAGAAAAAATTCAGATTTTTCATCGAAATCATGCTAAAGGGGGGACCATTGGAAGATTTGAAGTTTTTTGGGACAAATCCAACCACGCAAATATTGACGTATGACACTTTTTTCTGGGGTAGAATTATACACTGAATCAGGAAATGTCTTTCGTTTTGGTGCAACTCTTACAATAAAGCCTCCAGAGGCAATTTAAACATCACAATCAGAGGGCAATAGCTAACAAACTTTGTTTCCAATTCTCTCGCTTTCTAGACATCTCACGGGCTATTCTGATGCTTTTCTATGACCAGCTAAACAATCTAAACAAGTACGTATAGTTAAGATTTCTCTAGGAAAAATTCAGATTTTTCATCGAAAAATTGCCAAAGGGGGGACCATTGGAAAATTTGAAGTTTTTTGAGAAAAATCCAACCACGCAAATCTTGACGTATGACACACTTTTCTGGGGTAGAATTATACACTGAATCAGGAAATGTCTTCCGTTTTGGTGCAACTCTTAAAATAAAGCCTCCAGAGGCAATTTAAACATCACAATCAGGGTGCAATAGCTAACAAACTTTGTTTCCAATTCTCTCGCTTTCTAGACGTCTCACGGGCCATTCTGATGCTTTTCCATGACCAGCTGGACATTCTAAACAAGTACGTATAGTTAAGATTTCACTAGAAAAAATTCAGATTTTTCATCGAAAAAGTGCTAAAAGGGGGACCATTGGAAGATTTGAAGTTTTTTGAAAAAAATCCAACCATGCAAATCTTGACGTATGACACACTTATCTGGGGTAGAATTATACACTGAATCAGGAAATGTCTTTCGTTTTGGTGCAACTCTTACAATAAATTCTCCAGAGGCAATTTAAACATCATTATCAGGGCGCAATTTCTAACAATTATTGTTCTAATTCTCTCGTATTCTAGACGTTTTACGGGCCATTCTGATGCTTTTCCATGACCAGCTGGACATTCTAATAAGTACGTATAGTTAAGATTTCACTAGAAAAAATTCAGATTTTTCATCGAAATCATGCTAAAGGTGGGACCATTGGAAGATTTGTAGTTTTTTGGGACAAATCCAAACACGCAAATATTAACGTATGACACTTTTTTCTGGGGTAGAACTATACACTGAATCAGGAAATGTCTTTCGTTTTGGTGCAACTCTTACAATAAAGCCTCCAGAGGCAATTTAAACATCACAATCAGGGCGCAATTTGTAACAAATTTTTGTTCTAATTCTCTCGTATTCTAGACGTCTCACGGGCCATTCTGATGCTTTTCCATGACCAGCTGGACATTCTGAAAATTACGTATAGTTAAGATTTCACTAGAAAAAATTCAGATTTTTCATCGAAATCACGCTAAAGGGGGGACCATTAAAAGATTTGAAGTTTTTTGAGAAAATTCTAACCACGCAAATCTTGACATATGACACACTTTTCTGGGGTAGAATTATACACTGAATCAGAATATGTCTTTCGTTTTGGAGCAACTCTTAAAATAAAGCCTCCAGAGGCAATTTGTTCCATTCGAAGATTTGAAGTTTTTTGGAACAAATCCAACCACGCAAATATTGACGTATGACACTTTTTTCTGGGGTAGAATTATACACTGAATCAGGAAATGTCTTTCGTTTTGGTGCAACTCTTACAATAAAGCCTCCAGAGGCAATTTAAACATCACAATCAGAGGGCAATAGCTAACAAACTTTGTTTCCAATTCTCTCGCTTTCTAGACGTCTCACTGGCCATTCTGATGCTTTTCTATAACCAGCTGGACATTCTAAATAAGTACGTATAGTTAAGATTTCACTAGAAAAAATTCAGATTTTTCATCGAAAAAGTGCTAAAGGGGGGACCATTGGAAGATTTGAAGCTTTTTGAAAAAAATCAAACCACGCAAATCTTGACGTATTACACACTTTTCTGGGGTAGAATTATACACTTAATCAGGAAATGTCTTTCGTTTTGGTGCAACTCTTACAATAAAGCCTCCAGAGGCAATTTAATCATCACAATCAGGGCGCTATTGCTAACAAACATAGTTTCAAATTCTCTCGCTTTCTAGACATCTCACGGGATATTCTGATGCTTTTCCCTCTCGCTCTCCAGACATCTCACGGGCTATTCTGATGCTTTTCCATGACCAGCTGGATAATCTAAACAAGTACGTATAGTTAAGATTTCACTAGAAAAAATTCAGATTTTTCATTGAAATCGTGCTAAAGGGGGGACCATTGGAAGATTTGAAGTTTTTTGAGAAAAATCAAACCACGCAAATCTTGACGTATGACACACTTATCTGGGGTAGAATAATACACTGAATCAGGAAATGTCTTTCGTTTTGGTGCAACTCTTACAATCAATTCTCCAGAGGCAATTTAAACATCATTATCAGGGCGCAATTTCTAACAATTATTGTTCTAATTCTCTCGTATTCAAGACGTCTCACGGGCCATTCTGATGCTTTTCCATGACCAGCTGGACATTCTAATAAGTACGTATGGTTTAGATTTCACTAGAAAAAATTCAGATTTTTCATCGAAAAAGTGCTAAAGACCGTTGGACCTTTGGAAGATTTGAAGTTTTTTGGAAAAAATCCAACCACGCAAATATTGACGTATGACACACTTTTCTGGGGTAGAAATATACACTGAATCAGGAAATGTCTTTCGTTTTGGTGCAACTCTTACAATAAAGCCTTCAGAGGCAATTTAAACATCACAATCAGGGCGAAATTTGTAACAAATTTTTGTTCTAATTCTCTCGTTTTCTAGACGTCTCACGGGCCATTCTGATGCTTTTCCATGACCAGCTGGACATTCTAATAAGTACGTATAGTTAAGATTTCACTAGAAAAAATTCAGATTTTTCATCGAAATCGTGCTAAAGGGGGGACCATTGGAAGATTTAAAGTTTTTTGGAAAAAATCCAACCACGCAAATATTGACGTATGACACACTTTTCTGGGGTAGAATTATACACTGAATCAGGAAATGTCTTTCGTTTTGGTGCAACTCTTACAATAAAGCCTCCAGAGGCAATTTAAACATCACAATCAGGGCGCAATTTGTAACAAATTTTTGTTCTAATTCTCTCGTTTTCTAGACGTCTCACGGGCCATTTTGATGATTTTCCATGACCAGCTGGACATTCTAAACAAGTACGTATATTTAAGATTTCACTAGAAAAAATTCAGATTTTTCATCGAAATCGTGCTAAAGGGGGGACCATTGGAAGATTTGAAGTTTTTTGAGAAAACTCCAACCACGCAAATATTGACGTATGACACTTTTTTCTGGGGTAGAATTATACACTGAATCAGGTAATGTCTTTTGTTTTGGTGCAACTCTTACAATAAAGCCTCCAGAGGCAATTTAAACATCACAATCAGGGTGCAATTTGTAACAAATTTTTGTTCTGATTCTCTCGTTTTCTAGACATCTTACGGGCCATTTTGATGATTTTCCATGACCAGCTGGACATTCTAATAAGTACGTATAGTTAAGATTTCACTAGAAAAAAATCAGATTTTTCATCGAAAAAGTGCTAAAGGGGGGACCATTGGAATATTTGAAGTTTTTTGAGAAAAATCCAACCACGCAAATCTTGATGTATGACACACTTTTCTGGGGTAGAATTATACACTGAATCAGGAAATATCTTTCGTTTTGGTGCAACTCTTACAATAAAGCCTCCAGAGGCAATTTAAACATCACAATCAGGGTGCAATAGCTAACAAACTTTGTTTCCAATTCTCTCGCTCTCCAGACATCTCACGGGCTATTCTGATGCTTTTCCATGACCAGCTGTACAATCTAAAAAAGTACGCATGGTTAAGATATCACTAAAATAAATCAGATTTTTCATCGAAAAAGTGTTAATGGAAGATTTGAAGTTTTTTGAGAAAAATCCAACCACGCAAATTTTCACGTATAACACACTTCTGAAGTAGAATTTTAAACTGAAACAGGAAATGTCCTTCGTTTTGGTGCAAATCTTACAATAAAGCCTCTAGAGGCAATTTAAACATCACAATAAGGTTGCAATTGCTAACAAACTTTGTGTCCGATTCTCTCGCTTTCTAGACGTCTCACGGGCATTTCTAAAGCTTTTCCATGACCAGCTGGACATTCTAAACAAGTACGTATGGTTTAGATTTCACTAGAAAAAATTCAGATTTTTCATCGAAAAAGTGCTAAAGACCGTTGGACCTTTGGAAGATTAGAAGTTTTTTGAAAAAAATCCAACCACGCAAATCTTGACATATGACACACTTTTCTGGGGTAGAATTATACACTTAATCAGGAAATGTCTTTCGTTTTGGTGCAACTCTTACAATAAAGCCTCAAGAGGCAATTTAATCATCACAATCAGGGCGCTATTGCTAACAAACTTAGTTTCAAATTCTCTCGCTTTCTAGACATCTCACGGGATATTCTGATGCTTTTCCCTCTCGCTCTCCAGACATCTCACGGGCTATTCTGATGCTTTTCCATGACCAGCTGGACAATCTAAACAAGTACGTATAGTTAAGATTCCACTAGAAAAAATTCAGATTTTTCATTGAAATCGTGCTAAAGGGGGGACCATTGGAAGATTTGAAGTTTTTTGAGAAAAATCAAACCACGCAAATCTTGACGTATGACACACTTATCTGGGGTAGAATAATACACTGAATCAGGAAATGTCTTTCGTTTTGGTGCAACTCTTACAATAAATTCTCCAGAGGCAATTTAAACATCATTATCAGGGCGCAATTCCTAACAATTATTGTTCTAATTCTCTCGTATTCAAGACGTCTCACGGGCCATTCTGATGCTTTTCCATGACCAGCTGGACATTCTAATAAGTACGTATAGTTAAGATTTGACTAGAAAAAATTCAGATTTTTCATCGAAATCGTGCTAAAGGGGGGACCATTGGAAGATTTGAAGTTTTTTGGAAAAAATCCAACCACGCAAATATTGACGTATGACACACTTTTCTGGGTTAGAATTATACACTGAATCAGGAAATGTCTTTCGTTTTGGTGCAACTCTTACAATAAAGCCTCCAGAGGCAATTTAATAACTAAGGAGTTATTGAATAGTAAGTATAAATAAAATATATTTATACAATTATAAATAAAAGTAAAGGTACTTTTAAGTTCTGTTATTAATCTATCCATTCATTTTCTACTCCCGTATGACCTGCTTCCATAGCTTCATGCAGTAGTCTCATACGAGTAACAAGTTTATTTACATTATTGTAATAAATAATGTTAGTTTCATAGCTATCTTTAAACATTCCTTCACCAGACACTTTTTTTATTTTCTTCAACAAACGGTTCAATTCAGTAGAAGACATTGCTCTTCTTTTCACATGAACACGAGTAGGTGGAAATAATTGTGAAATGACTTTGTTATACTTAAAAGATGTATTTTTGTGTATTACAGACGTTGGTGAGTATACTTTTCGGTGTGTGTTACTAAGTTTGCATATTCTTTTAAATGTCTGCAAATCAAATCTTGTATAGTTCTTGGGTTTGTTTCTAAATATTAATTCGAATAACCCTCTTGTTCCTTTAAATTTATTATCATCAACCCAAATGTTGCCATCTTCATCAACTCCTAATTTACTATTTCCTATTTTCAATCCATCATCATAACATGATACTTTTTCGTTGTAGGGGTCGAATGCAACATTTTTAGTACATACTTTCTACTAAGATTGCCAAACGTTGTTATATCCTTTTCCAATAAGGTGATATTTGAAGGATCTGTTTTTTCTTCTTCTTCTTCCTCATCTTCAGTTTTTACTTCTTCTTCGTTTTTCTCATTTCGTTTGATGAAGCCACTGGTGCATGGTAGGGTTTCTTTTTCTTCATTATCAGTTGATTCTGACTCTTCCCTTTTAGCTTTATTCTCAATCTCTGATACTGGCAGTATTAATCACCTTCAGTAGAAGGAATGAATTTCTTCACGGTTTCCGACATTTCCTTTAGTGGTTCGATTTAAATTGTAATTATTTTACCGACGGGTTATTTAGTTATACCGACGATGTGTTTAATTATACCGACGGTGTATTTAATTATATCGATGGTGTAATTAATTATATCGACGGTGTAATTAATTATACCGATGGTGTAATTAATTATACCGACAGTTTAATTATTATACCGACGGTGTCATTAATTATACTGATCGTGTAATTAATTATATCGACGGTGTAATTAATTATACCGACGGTGTATTTAATTATATTGACGGTGTCATTAATTATACTGATCGTGTAATTAATTATATCGACGGTGTAATTAATTATACCGACGGTGTATTTAATTATATTGACGGTGTAATTAATTATACTGATCGTGTAATTAATTATACCGATGGTGTAATTAATTATACCGACAGTTTAATTATTATACCGACGGTGTCATTAATTATACTGATCGTGTAATTAATTATATCGACGGTGTAATTAATTATACCGACGGTGTATTTAATTATATTGACGGTGTCATTAATTATACTGATCGTGTAATTAATTATACTGATCGTGTAATTAATTATATCGACGGTGTAATTAATTATACCGACGGTGTATTTAATTATATTGACGGTGTAATTAATTATACCGACGGTGTAATTAATTATACCGATGGTGTAATTAATTATACCGACAGTTTAATTATTATACCGACGGTGTCATTAATTATACTGATCGTGTAATTAATTATACTGACGGTGTAATTAATTATACCGACGGTGTAATAAATTATACCGACAGTGTAATTAATTATACCGACGGTGTAATTAATTATACCGACGTTGTAATTAATTATACCGACGGTGTAATTAATTATACCGACGGTGTAATAAATTATACCGACAGTGTAATTAATTATACCGACAGTGTAATTAATTATACCGACGGTGTAATTAATTATACCGACGGTGTAATAAATTATACCGACAGTGTAATTAATTATACCGACGGTGTAATTAATTATACCGACGGTGTAATTAATTATACTGATCGTGTAATTAATTATACCGACGGTGTAATTAATTATACCGACGGTGTAATAAATTATACCGACAGTGTAATTAATTATACCGACGGTGTAATTAATTATACCGACGGTGTAATTAATTATACCGACGGTGTAATTAATTATACCGACGGTGTAATAAATTATACCGACAGTGTAATTAATTATACCGACGGTGTAATTAATTATACCGACGGTGTAATAAATTATACCGACGGTGTAATTAATTATACCGACGGTGTAATTAATTATACCGACGGTGTAATAAATTATACCGACAGTGTAATTAATTATACCGACGGTGTAATTAATTATACCGACGGTGTAATTAATTATACCGACGGTGTAATTAATTATACCGACGGTGTAATAAATTATACCGACAGTGTAATTAATTATACCGACGGTGTAATTAATTATACCGACGGTGTAATAAATTATACCGACGGTGTAATAAATTATACCGACAGTGTAATTAATTATACCGACGGTGTAATTAATTATACCGACGGTGTAATTAATTATACTGACGGTGTATTTAATTATACCGACGGTGTAATAAATTATACCGACAGTGTAATTAATTATACCGACGGTGTAATTAATTATACCGACGGTGTAATTAATTATACCGACGGTGTAATTAATTATACCGACGGTGTAATAAATTATACCGACAGTGTAATTAATTATACCGACGGTGTAATTAATTATACCGACGGTGTAATAAATTATACCGACAGTGTAATTAATTATACCGACGGTGTAATTAATTATACCGACGGTGTATTTAATTATATCGACGGTGTAATTAATTATACCGATGGTGTAATTAATTATACCGACAGTTTAATTATTATACCGACGGTGTCATTAATTATACTGATCGTGTAATTAATTATACTGACGGTGTATTTAATTATACCGACGGTGTAATAAATTATACCGACAGTGTAATTAATTATACCGACGGTGTAATTAATTATACCGACGGTGTAATTAATTATACCGACGGTGTAATTAATTATACTGATGGTGTAATTAATTATACCGACGGTGTAATTAATTATACCTATGGTGTAATTAATTTTAACAACGGGGTATTTAATTATACCGACGATGTGTTTAATTATATTGACGGTTTAATTATACTGATGGTGTAATTAATTATACCGACGGTGTAATTAATTATACTGACGGTGTAATTAATTATACTGACGGTGTAATTAATTATATCTATGGTGTAATTAATTTTACCGACGGGGTATTTAATTATACCGACGATGTGTTTAATTATACTGACGGTGTATTTAATTATATTGACGGTTTAATTATACTGATGGGGTAATTAATTATACCGACAGTGTAATTAATTATACCGATTGTGTTATTAATTATACCAACGGTGTAGTTATTTATACCGACCATGTATTTAATCATACTGACGGTGTATTTTTCAACAATGGCAAAATATTCAACTTTTGTAAAAATGTTTAACCTTTGTCAAAATTTTCAACTGTTGTCAAAAGTTTCGACCATTAACAAAATTTTCAACTTTTGTTAAAATATTTAACGTGTGTATAAATGTTCAACTTTTATCAAAAGGTCAACCATTAACAAAATATTCAACTTTTATCAAAAGGTCAACCATTAACAAAATGTTCAACTTTTTTTCAAAATTTCAACTTTTGTATAAATTTTCACCTTTTGTCAAAAATTTCTACTACTGTCAAAATTTTCAGCTTTTGTCAAAAGTTTCAACTTTTGTCAAAAGTTTCAACCATGAACAAAATTTTCAAATGTCAAAATTTTTAACTTTTGTCAAAATATTCAACATGTGTATAAATTTTAAACTGTTGTCAAAAATTTCTTCTATTGTCAAAATTTTAAACTTTTGTCAAAATTTTAAACTGTTGTCAAAATTTTAAACTTTTGTCAAAATTTTAAACTGTTGTCATTATTTTCAACTTTTGTCAAAATTTTCAAATCTTGTCAAAATTTTCAACTTAAGTCTAAAGTTTCAAACATCAAGAAAATTTTCAAATGTCAAAATTTTCAACTTTTGACAAAATTTTCAATTTTTGTCAAAATGTTACACATATGTATACATTTTCAACTTTTGTCACAAATGTCTACTTTTATCAAAATTTTTAACTGTTGTCATTATTTTTACTTTTGTCAAAATTTTCAAATCTTGTCAAAATTTTCAAATCTTGTCAAAATTTTCAACTTTAGTCTAAAGTTTCAAACATCAAGAACATTTTCAAATGTCAAAATTTTCAACTTTTGTCAAAATTTTCAATTTTTGTCAAGATGTTAAACATGTGTATACATTTTCAACTTTTGTCACAAATGTCTACTTTTGTCAAAATTTTCAACTTTTGACAAAATACTCATCTTTTGTCAAAATTGTCAACTTTGAATAAATTTTCAACTTTTGTCAAATTTTTCTACTATTGTCAAAATTTTCAACTTATGACAAAATACTCAACTTTTGTCGAAATTTTCAACGTTTGTCAAAAATGTCTACTATTATCAAAATTTTCAAATTTTGACAAAATACTCAACTTTTTGAAAAATTATACCGACTGTGTAACATGCCTATATATGTACAGTTGTATTGGTCCACCCATCCATATATTGGTATTGACATACTCACAGGTAAAGTGGTACTAACCCTCCCCCAAATGTGGTACAGTACCCACCCATATAACTATAGTGGTATTACTATCATACATATTCTTGGAATTTAGTTATTTTTATCTTTCTTTACCAATCGTTTTTAGTGTCCAATATAGTTTTAGTTTCAAGCTGTAAGAAACTCATATTTAAACTGAATAGGCTGGTTCATGCAGCTTGCTTTAGATTGTAACTTTTTTACATTGCTAGCTTGTTGAACCTTGCGATGCCATCTCATTGACCCACCAAATACATAGTATAAATTGTTTTGATTTTAGTCAATAAATCAATCTGGGGTTTAGAAACCATATACGTTTAGAGTAGTTCTATTTAAGGAACTAGAAAAAACACAGTAAATATCAGACACATATTCTCCCTCAAGTTCCCAATCCGCATTTTGTCACATGAACAAAGTGGCAGCACAAAGGAACAATGGGTTGCTCCTATTGAACTGATGAATATCCAGTAACTTGAAACAATGCAAACCAGTTGATTCGCCTAGTGAGGTCACTGACACCACAGTCTACTTCCATCCTCGATGTTATACCTACAGTTTTTTTTCTTGTTACTATGGTTCCAATCACTTGTTTTAGGATTTCAAAGTGGTATGACAAGGCACATTTTAAACTGTACATTAACTTTGCAGACAAATTAAAGTGCACTCATAATTGTTTCATAAATATATATGCTGACGGTGCATATCCACCGAATTGTTTTTTTTTTATTATTTCAGTCAGCAATAGGTTAATATAAAACAGTTAATTGTGGAAATAAATGCAACATAATGGCATAACAGGGATGCATAGTTGCTGCATAGTCTTCCCTCTCAACTATCTGATCAATCCTAGATACAATGTTGTAAGGTTAATGCAAAGTTTACATTATCCATGTTGAAAAATGAATATGTCATAACCTCACATTTTGAAGGAATGGGAATTCTCTGGTGGCCATGAAACTGTTTATCTCCGCTTTCTTTAGCCCTTGGGATATATCATGTTATATCTTGGTTTGGGAGGGGTAGTTTAAAGGTCATATCAAAGACCTAAAGGTGGGTGTATTACAACAAGTATTTATTTAAAAACTATACAGTTTTTTTAATACATTTATCACTGTTTTAATAAATGAATAAAATAGTATGTACAAGTAGAAAATAATTTACTAAGTTCATGTCACATAGCAACTAACATTTCTGTCTTTTAGTTTCTAAACAAATAAATTTAAATTTGTTGTTTTGGTTAGTAAATACAAAGTAACTAAATTTTTAGTAACATTGTTATTAAAATAAAATTTACATGTGTAGTTTACTATCTCAACTCTGAGATTTAAAATATTAAATTAAGTACATAAAAAAATCGTACTGCAACTACCACCTGTTTATTAGTAAACTAAATGTCTATACTCTCCTCCGCAGTAGCAAAGTTAGTAAAGTTACTATTGAATGCTAAGTTAATTTTCTGTTTGGACATATTCAAAAGATTCTTATTTTGAATACCTCCTAACAAGATTTACGTTTATTCTTTGTGGTAAATATTTGTTACAATCTTAATGCCAAACATGAACTAATGGTGTGATTAAAAAAAATATTTTATTCAGATTAAAAAAAATATTAGTTAAGGATTCCAGTTCAGCTAATTCATTTTTTAGCTATAGGGTGCTTTTTAAAATCAATCCAAATGCCTCCAACAGGTCTTGGAAAGAAAGATTTACGATCGTATTGAAAAGGCTCCTTGGTTTTACTGTTGAGGTGGACAGAATATTGAGACACTATCTTGGCCAGGCAGACCTTCATCTCCAGGATGGCAAACCGCATTGCTGCAACAATATGAAAATTAATATTTCAATAAAAAATAAAATTGTTGACATTTTTACAACAAGTGTAATAGAGTCAAATTGTATAGCTTCACATCCATAGAGTGCAATCATACAATCCATTCCTATCATGATTATCAGCTCTAACAAAACTTTTGAGAGCCATTGGACCCTTATTTCGCCTTTTTTAACATTTTTGAATTCTACCAATAAAGAAATGTTCTACTCATTCTATTATACATTGGAACAATCATATCAACGCTATGTCAGAGAAACCGAATTCTTGTCTATGTGTTTATAAAAAAATTAAGCATATCAGAAATAAGTCTAGAACTATAATTGCCAACCATGCTTTGTTTGAGTTGCGCATAAAATCCTAGTTTGAGGAGAACAACACGGGAAACCTCAACCAAATCGTGTTGCTATTAAAAAAGCCATCAGGATAATGTCAGACCTGGTATTTAGACATACTATTTAACATATTCTAATTGTAATTAGCCTATACATGAAAGTTGTCAAGAACTACAACTATGCCATAATGAGGGTTTGTTTGTTAGTGGGTTTCTTTGTGTAGACAACAGTGTGTGTACATGGCAACATGTGACCAGAGACATCTGCTGTAAACAATGTGATATTACTAAAAGTAACTTATTTTATTCAATGCATATACCACTACGGGTTGTCACTACCGCAGCTCATAAAGTCCAGTGTGTCATATGGAGATGTGTTCTTTACCTCTCCTTTATTCTCCAACTCTCTTGCAGGGTTGGCATTTTTATCTCTAATATTTTAATCTTTTACAATTAATTTGATTTACTATCCATGTTTCAGCCTAATGTAAAAACATTGATCCCTTATTCTATGAATATTTATAAGTGTTGTTTCTCATAATAATATGTTTGGTCAGAATCTTATTAATTCTGTCTATAGTGGCTACCAGTTTACATTTCAACTTTCTTAAGTAATAACATACCGATATAGGGTTGAAAAAAATATATAAACAATTTCACAACTTTTCTATGACTTCACTGGTAAAAGTGAAATCTTGTACATCATCATGGTTACAAAGAACACACTTTTTGATGCCATTAGCGATATTGCATCTTTTCAGGGGGAAGGCCCACGTGGAGTTGAATGAAAATCTTTAATGTAAGCCTATGTCGAGTTTGGCATCAAATTAAGGGTCAATACCAATGTACGTGTATAGGTGAACGGGTGGGTCAATACCAATGTACGTATATAGGTGAGCAGGTGGGTCAATACCAATGTACGTGTATAGGTGAACGGGTGGGTCAATACCAATGTACGTGTATGGGTGAACGGGTGGGTCAATACCAATGTACGTGTATAGGTGAACGGGTGAGTCAATACCAATGTACGTGTATAGGTGAGCAGGTTGGTCAATACCAATGTACGTGTATGGGTGAGCAGGTGGGTCAATACCATTGTACGTATATAGGTGAGCAGGTGGGTCAATACCATTGTACGTGTATAGGTGAACGGATGGGTCAATACCAATGTACGTGTATGGGTGAGCAGGTGGGTCAATATCAATGTACGTGTATAGGTGAACGGGTAGGTCAATACCAATGTATAGGTGAGCAGGTGGGTCAATACCATTGTACGTGTATAGGTGAATGGGTGGGTCAATACCAATGTACGTGTATGGGTGAGCAGGTGAGTCAATACCAATGTATGTGTATGGGTGAGCAGGTGGGTCAATACCAATGTACGTGTATTGGTGAGCAGGTGGGTCAATACCAATGTACGTGTATAGGTGAACAGGTGGGTCAATACCAATGTACGTGTACGGGTGAGCAGGTGGGTCAATACCAATGTACGTGTATGGGTGTGCAGGTGGGTCAATACCAATGTACGTGTATAGGTGAGCAGGTGGGTCAATACCAATGTACGTGTATGGGTGAGCAGGTTGGTCAATACCATTGTACATGTATGGGCGGGCGGGTAGGTCAATACCATTGTACGTGTATGGGTGAGCAGGTGGGTCAATACCAATGTACGTGTATGGGTGAGCAGGTGGGTCAATACCAATGTACGTGTATGGGTGAGCAGGTTGGTCAATACCAATGTACGTGTATGGGTGAGCAGGTTGGTCAATACCATTGTACGTGTATGGGCGGGCGGGTAGGTCAATACCATTGTACGTGTATGGGTGAGCAGGTTGGTCAATACCATTGTACGTGTATGGGCGGGTGGGTAGGTCAATACCAATGTACGTGTAAGGGTGGGTTGGTGGGTCAATATCACTGTACGTGTATGGGTGGGTCAATACCAATGTACGTGTATTTCAATACCACTGTACATGTATAGGTGGGTGGGTGGGTCAATTAAGTAAAAGTAATTAAGTATGACCGCTACTCTCTAAAGGATAGACTTTTCAAAGTCCAGTTTGCGGCAATACATTTCTATGGAATAGAACTTTAATTTGATACCAAACTCGACCTAAGCTTACATTACAGATTTTCGTTCAACTTCTCATGGGCTGTCCCTCTGAAAAGATGAAATGTTAATAATGGTGTAAAAAAGTATGTTCTTTGTAACCATTATGATGCACAAGATTTCACTTTTATCAGTGAAGTCATTGAAAAGTTGTGAAAGCGTTTCCATATATTTTTTCCACCCTGTATATTTTTAATCCCTCTACTTCCAGAGATCTTTATCCCTCTACACTAATTACATCCTCTTTAAAGTTCATTGTTTACTTTTTCCTGAGTCAATATTCTTTATCAGTTTCCCCCTTTTTTCTATTGCTTGAGAGAGTTCTAATAGTTGCTAAAAATAAGTTCAGCTTGCAGCTAGTATTTTTTCCCCCAACCTTATGAGGGAAAATTAAATGTGTCTATCTTATTTGATATTGACATCGTCCCAATACTACACTGAATAAATATTATTGTCAAACACTAAATTACGTGTTTACACTTTCAAAAGAATCACAGAATCAGTTTTTATTTTTAATTTACATTCTATTCATCAACAGTCAATCCAATAGAATCTGCTAGATTCATCAAAATACAATATTTCTATCTTTTGCCAAATCCTTTCCATGTTAAAAAAGGTTCATGTGCCATGGATATAAATGAAAACTCCTTATTGTACTCCAATGTTTACTGGCAATTTGTATACATGGGAAACAGAGCTAAAATTAGCATAAAGAATTTAACTTGCTGTATTATATTTCACTAAAACTTACCTATACAAATTCGAGGTCCATCTCCGAAGGGCAAAAATGTGGGACTAGGTTTGTGATTATTACCCGAAAATCTATCAGGGTTGAACTCTTGGGGGGAGTTGATGTACTTTGGATCCATCTGCAAGCCTGAGATTGGAATGGCGATCTTTGTTCCCTTCTCCAACACTGTATTAGAGTCCGGAATGAGGTAGGGCGCAGTGCACTCACGCATCAACAGAGAAACAATAGGATACATCCGCTGAGCCTCTAAAAATAATTTAACAATAGTTAACTTGTTCAGAAAATGTTTACAGTTAAAATTAGTATAAATGGTATTAAAATAGTCCAAGAAATTTAGTATTCAATATATCTTTTTGCCATAAACAATAAAAATACAAGAACAAATCTTAGTAACTTTTACGTTTATTTTGTTCTTGTCAATCATCGTCACTAGTGTTAAATGACTAACACAACTCGTAAAGATGAAATAAAAATGTACTGTATATGAGATAAATTAATACTTGAAACTATAATAGATATGCAAATTGAAATTTAATTGTAAAAAATCAAAGTAAGGAATGCTGACCATATTGTTTGTTCTGATTCTTTTTATTATTTTTATGACCACATAGTTTTCAACAAAATCATTTAATGCCTTTGCTTTAAGAAATTTTAGCTCAAGATTTTGAAGACAGGACCTATTTCTTTGATATTTTTCTGGTCCTTGAGATGGGCTAATTTTCTAGTAGAGTAGATTTCATCTAGCTTTTAGGTTTTTAAATCTCCATACCTGTTATTCATAATTCATTAAGAATTTCAGTCCATCAATAAACAACGCTTGCAAAGGAACAAATATAATGGATCAAAAGCTCCAAATTGATCAAATAATAACAAATTATTCCTCAAATGGTATTATCTGAGTAGTTGAATGTAATTGTGTCTCACTTTGAAATAGAGCTGAGGACTTGTTTGCCAAGATTAACTACACTATCAGTACACATCACGTATTGTAACATCGATAAACAGTTTAACCAACCACCCATCCTTACACGTATCGACCAACCTGCCTACCCATAAATATATTGTGTACTTAACAAAATGAATGCACAAAGTTATTAAGATTTGTATGTTAAATCATACAGCTATTCCGTAACTTTACCACTGGTTTGTTTTCTAAATGGTCCTTTTTGTCAATCTATATTATTAACAAAACTATATAGTTTGTCTAAACTCATCCAACACTGAAAAAACGAATATTCTTCTTCAAATATCACTTTACATAAAGCAGATGTATTAATATAATTGTTTTTACATGTACTCTTATTCAGTCGCCAATTTGTAAATTATTCCTTGTCACTTATACTGATTTCTGTCAATCTGCATATTTGCAGAAGGAAAACTTTAGGGACTTGTTTAAAACATAAAAATTAAGTTAAACCTTATAATAGAGTCCTATTATTATTCGTCTTAGTACTATCTTGTTCATTAACTCTTTCTGCATCTCTCATTTAAGGATTCATCAAACTTTTCATTTTCTATTCTTTCAAGTGTCGAACATAGTTTCCCATCTGAATATAGAGTGCTGCTGCTAGAGGCAGTTTCATGGATATACAAAATTTTAACAAGACTTTGGATATTTCAGTGATAACTAAAGACGCTAATTCTTTTTTATAAATAAGATTGACAAGTCTAACATTAATTTAGCGCCAAATGTAAATTTAGAATCAAGTAAATCTAGTTCTATGAATTTTAGCACACTTTTAGAGCAAGAAACTAATTGAGTAGTTTCACCTTAAGGTAAAGATCAACCTAATAACTTAAGCAACAATTTTTTCACTAATAAGGAAAAATCTAACAATTCGGAAACTGCTTTTAAAATATTTCACCAGAACATACAAAACCTACAAACACGCAAAGAGTCATTAGAAATTATCTTAATGGAACTGATTCCAGATGTTGTGGTATTAACTGAACACAACATGAAGAGTTTTGAATTGGAGCGTTTTAATCTGGAAAGCTACACCATTTTATCTTAATATACACGCACAACTACTGCAGGCAGGGGAGTGTTAATACTGAGTAGAAAAAATATAAGGGGCAGACAAATAATTTTACCATCTATTAAACAGCACTTAGAGGATAAATTGTTTGAATGTTGTATCACTAAATTTAAACTTAATAACAAACAAGTCCTTTGTAATAGCAGGAATTTATAGAACAACTGAATATAATACTAGGGAGTTTCTTGAAAGACTAGATAATACAATAGCAGCTATACTAAACAAAGAAAAATATTTAATTATAATTGGAGATTTTAATATAAACTTTTTAAAGCCAGAGTGCTCAAAGGAAATAATAAATGTTTTGTATAAAAATGGAATGAATTATCTTCTTAACTTTTCAACTAGGGTGACACAATCTTGTGAAACATGCATTGACAATATATTCAGCAATATAAATCCTAATCCGACTAAAACTTCCGGAATCATTACGATGTTGTCAGATCATGTCAGACAACTATTGGAAGTACTAAATTTTTATCATACAAAAAATGAAAATTTGTTTTTTAAAGGAAGGACATTTATGTCTGAAAACATAAAATTTTTTAAATCACTACTTGAAAAAGAAAACTGGCTTGAAGTTTATAATTCACCTGTACATATGAAATACAACTGTTTTTACAATATCCTAAAACATTATTTTGACTTGTCATTTCCAGTAGGTTTAAAAAAAAAGTAAAAGCAAAAAGTCTTTTTAAAAAAAGTAAAAAAACCAATTAAAAGTTGGAAAAACTCCATAATTCAACTAAAAAAATTGTTACGGAAAAATGAATAAATGAATAAATGATTTATTTCCAACAGCACTATACAATAATAAAGACAGATACCAAACTCGGAAATTGACTGACCACTTAACCAGTAGTGTGGCCAGTTTATAAAGGAAAACAACTAAAAATACATTTTTATTTAGAGTCTAGCATAGTCATATAAAAGAACAAAAAGACGCTCTCTGCAATGTTTGTTTTTTACTTATTAGAAAATATAAACGAGTAAAATCATATTTAGAAAAATAATATCAATACTTGCGAAAAGCTAAAAAAATTACAGTTTACAATAAAATAATAACGTGGGAAATATTAACTTAGTACCTGATTCATATATTCTATATTATTTTGATTCAACAGCCAAATCTTTAAAAAATTACAAAATTTATTAAAACTATTTACTTGTCTTATATTATAAGGGAGCTGATTAAAATATTTTGGTGCAAGGTAGTTATAAGAATGTCTAAAAATTGATTTGTTTACTTTCAGTCTTCTAACATTGCCTGCAGAAAAGCTCCTTGTGTTATGATGATATATGAAATTATTTTCAGTATTGCCACTTCGTTTATAAAACAGACTTAAAACTTTGAAAACAAAAAGATGTTGGAAAGGCAGTATTTTTAAGGATTGATACAGTGGAAAGGAGCTCTCTCTTTTCCGTTTTTTTAAAATGATACGTAAAAAATAATTTTGACATATTCTTAATTTTTCTATTAATGTTTTAAAGGTGCCACCAAAACATATAATACCATACTGTAGGCGTGAATTAATTAACGCAAAATAAAGAGATCTTAACAATGCCGTTTCACAAAAATTTCTCAAAAAGTAGAATGTTCGAATGGATGATTTTATTCTATTGTGTAGAGACAATATGTGCTCTTCCCATCTGAGTTTACTATCAAAAATGAGTCCAAGATACTTAATACTTTTTACGCTCTGAATTGTTTCACAGTTACATAGAAATAAATTACAGTCAGAGGAATGGAATTTTATCTGAAAGGGTAAGTCACCACCAATTGGGTCAAAATATATTAATTTTGTTTTATTAATATTAACATGCATTTTATTTAATGTGCACCAATCTCTTAGTAATTTTATATCATTATTTATATGATTCTCAACAACTCTAAAATGCTCATCTTTGTAAAACAGAGCAACGTCATCGGCAAAAGCAGATATACTTCCTTTCCAACGAATAGTTAGCAAATCATTAATAAAAATTAAGAATAGAGTTGCTGAAAGCACTGATCCTTGAGGGACGCCAATTACAATTTCTTGTTGAGAACTGTAACAATTGTTTATTTTTACATGTTGTTTTCTGCTGGTCAAAAAACTTTTAAACCAGTCCAAAGCAACGCCCCGGAATCCTGTCGCTTCCAATTTGACTAAAAGAATTTCATGATTGACTAAATCGAAGGCTTTTTTAAAATTATAAATACACCTATTGTTTTACTATTTGAGTTAAAATTATTATAAATCTGCTCTGTTGCTGAAATCAAAGCATCCTCGGTAGATTTTCCCTTTGTGAAACCATATTGCCTGTTACTAAAAAAACTAAATTTATTTAAGTAAATTAAAACTCTTTTCAGCATTAGTTTTTCAAAAATCTTAGAAAAAATTGATAAAAGACTAATCGGTCTTAGATTATCCAGCTTAATAGAGTGATCTTTTTTATGAATAGGGGTGATAGTACTGATTTTTAATTTTGACGGAAAAATGCCCCTATTAAAACTTAAGTTTATTATGTATACTAAAACTGGAGCTATTGTTTCAATAATATTTTTTAATAAACAAACACTAATTTTATCAAAACCTGTCGATTTTTTATTTTTTAAATTATTTACAGTTTGTATGAGTTCAGGTACACTGATGGGATTAATATAAAAAGAATGTGGGTAAGTGACGGTCGGTTGATAGACAGGGCCGACAGTTTGAGATCTCTGCATAGTGATGAGATAATTATTAATTGTTTCTGCCACCGCACGAGGGTCTGTCACTATCTCTCCGTTATCTAACTCGACCTTTTGGACGCTCTTATTGTTTACAGAACCAGTTACCTCATTTATTACTCTCCATTGCATGGAAGAATCACCATTACAGTTCTCAATTCGTTTTCTAAAATGTTCGTATTTAATAGTGTCTATTTCAAGTTTTAAGTCTTTACAAAATTTGCTGTAGTAGCATAAAAAATTTTTATCATACGGCCTTCTTTTATAAATTTTATAAAGTTTCTTTCTTTTATTTACTTTATGTAATAGATTTAAGGTTATCCATGGACTCCTTAACTTAGCTTTAATTAACTTATCATTATAATCAATAACCTTACTACTCTCAGCAACAGTATTACTAAGAATGTCAATAAACATATTATAACAACTATTTACATCGTCGTTTGAATATATTACGCTCCAATCAACAATACTTAATTTGTATTTCACTGAATCAAAATTTATAGTTGTTTTCTTTAAGCAAGGATTAACTACATCGTTTAGATTATTAGACAGGCAATTAGTGACAGTTTTAATTAAACTTACATACTTAAGTCCCAATAAACAGTGATCAGTCAATCCAAGGTCAAAAATATCAGATTTAAAATTATTTATGTGTCTATGTCTTACGAAAATATGGTCAATGCACGATTCTGAGTTACTGGTTATTCTAGTAGAAGAATTTATAAGGGAGACAAATCCATTGTTAACCAGAAGACTTTGATATCTTTGACTATCTATGCTATTTACCAATAAATTTATATTTACATCTCCAATCAAAATAATGTTATTTGGCAAATTATCAAGTAAAAGAGTTAATTCATCCAAAAATTGATTTACTGGATAAAATTGAAATCGATACAAACATAGTAATTTAAAGTAGGTACTGTTTATTTTTATATCGAGAAGTAATGCATCAGCTGTGAACATATTAAGTGTTAATTGGCTAACTTCGAGTGAGCAATCAACAAAACAAATAATACCACCTGCTCTGTATTGGTCATTACACTTTGAGAAAGATTTGAAACCCGGTAAGTTATATAAGTTTACTTCATTAGATCCTATCCATATTTCACTTAAAACTACAATTTGAGGAATTTCTTTAATATTATTAAATTCTAGAATGAAACTATTAAAATTACTTCTTAGACTTCTTATGTTGGTGTAAATAAGGCTAAAATCGGCTTTATATGTTACAGGACAAAAGAAATCATTTAAATTTATATTTATTTATATATTAATTTATTATTTTATTATTTATATATTATTTATCATTTATTATATTATTATTATTATTATTATTATATTATTATATTATCATTTATTATATCATTATATATATTATTTATCATTTAAATTTATATTTATTATTTTATTTATTTATTATATTAAATATATATTTAAATTTATATAAATAAAAGTCCCAAGCTCCAAAACCATATTAAACTAAAAAATAAGCAATATAAAATAAAACTAGTGAACGCAAAAAAGAAGTATTTTGATGCCAAAATAACGAACTCTGAGAATGTTTCTAAAACAACCTGGACTATTATTAATAGTGAAACACAAAAGTATAAAGAAAAGAATAACTGTACCATAGTCTTAAGTATAGGGAACAAAACTATATATAACTCAAAAACTGTTAGTAATAGATTTAATTCCACCTTTTTAAACATTATAGAAGAATTATTGTTGAAAGATGTTCAATTGCCACAAAAAAACCAACAAAATATAAATTTGTCATCTCCCCAAAAATTTCAGTGTTATCCTGTAGGAGAAAAAGAACTTATGGACATTTTTGATTCTCTTAAAAATAAATGGTCAAGTGAGTACGATAAATACCAACTAGGATTATTAAACTTATAAAGTTGCCTTTGATAAAGCCTGTACTACATCTGGTCAATTCTTCTTTTGTATCTGGTATATTTCCGCAAAAACTTGAAGTTTCTAAAATAATTCCAGTTTATAAGAGGGGAGAAACCACAGACATTCAGAACTATCGACCAGTATCTATCTTGCTATAAATGTTAAAGATTTTTGAAAAAGCAATGCATAATAGGCTGGTTGAACACTTATTAAAATTTAATCTAATAGATGAAGAGCAGCATGGATTCTGCAATAATAAACCAACAACAACAGCGCTAATTAAGTTCACTGAATTTATTATTGATTCAATTGATGGGAAAAACGACATGGTGGGAATATTTATGGACTTATCTAAGGCTTTTGATAGTATTTCACGTTATAGGTTAATTGAACAATTGCAAAATTTAGGAGTTAATAGGACTAATTTAAATTGGTTTGAATCCTACCTCATAGGCAGAAAGCAATATGTGGAAATCTCACATGTGGCAAGAAATAGGTTATTAAAATTTCAATCTAAAACGCAAACAATTAGGCATGGAGTTCCTCAAGGGTCAATTTTGGGCCCTTTATTGTTTGTGTGTTACATGATTGGCATGCCAAAGGTCCTTACAAAACACAAGGATATAAATAGTCAAATATGTCTATATGCAGATGACTCGAACCTTTTAATATCAGTAAAATCAGAAAAGGAACTTGAATTAAACTCACAAATTCAATTACATAATATAAATAATTTTTTTTTAAAGAGAATAAATTTTTGTTAAAAATGAAGGAAAAACAAATTTTATTTCATTTAAAACAAAACAGAACCGAAATATTGTACGTCCATACATATCTGTTGGTAATGAAAGTATTGCTCAAATTAAAAACACAAAATTTTTAAGTTTATACTTTGATGAAAATTTGAGTTGGGATTGGCATGTTAACCATGTAATCAATAAAATAAATTCAGGGATATATGCATTAAAACAAATGACTTATTTCTGTAGCTTAACAGTACTGAACATTATATTTTACGCTCATGTCCAATCCCACATCGCCTATGGTATCAGTATATATGGAAGTACCTCACAACTAAATTTTAATAAAATTTTAACTCTTCAAAAAAAAGCCCTTAGAACAATGTTTATTCTAAACTTTGATGATTCTGTGAGACAGTATTTTAGGGAATTGAATATTTTAACTGTGCATAGCCTATATATTTTTGAATTTATAATGTTTGTTTAAAAAAATAGGAATAGCTTTAGGACACATAGTCAAACTCACTCATATAATACAAGGAATAAGAACGAAATTGTATTACCTCACTATAACCTGGAATACTTCAGTAAAAAGACATCCTGTTCAGGCATAAAGCTACTTAAGTACCTTCCCAAAGACATTGGAGATGTAAATGATGAGAAAAAATTTAAAACACAGCTAAAAAACTATTTATGCAATAATGTCTTTTACTCATTTCAGGAATTTTATGATTTAAAGAAAGGGAACTATATTTCATTAATTAATTAAGTTAAGATAATAATCTTATATTACGATAATATAAATTATTATTAAGATACGATTAATATTATTATCAAGATAAAAAAAACTTTTATGATTGACTTAATTGATGATGAGGACTTAAATGATGGGGTGAGTAATTTGATTAGTTTCAAGGTCTGCCACTGCACCTTGTTAAAACTGCACATTTACATATGACTATACTACCGCTGCTTTCTGATATCAACACAGCTGATAAATTGTTAGACAAAACTGAACTTTCGATGACATTGTACGTAACAATTGTAACCAATTACATTTTCTGTAACCCAATATCCAACGTAGTAACAACATTTTGGAACCCCTTATGAGACAAAAGTTCTATCATGTATATATTACACAAATAACACTGACACGGTACCAGAGAGTTATTACACCTTACTTTTTTATTATCACTACACGTACAGTGGTAATGACCTCTGTACGTGAATGGGTGGGTGGGTGGGTGGGTATTCTCTCGTCTAACAATAATTGTCGTTACAGCAATACACGTACAGTGGTATTAACCCACCCACCCACCCATACACTTATATCAGTATTGACCCACTCGCCCACCCATACACGTACAGTGGTATTGACCCATCCGCCCACCCATACATGTACAGTGGTGTTGCCCCACCCGCCCACCCATACACGTACAGTGGTATTGACCCACCCGCCCGCCCATACACGTATAGTGGTATTGATGGGGTGTCGGTCTGTCGGTATATCTCTGTATGTGTATGGGGGGGAGGGTTGGGTGGGTCAATACCACTGTACGTGTATTGCTGTAACGACAATTATTGTTAGACGAGAGAATACCCACCCACCCACCCACCCATTCACGTACAGAGGTAATACCACTGTACATGTATGGGTGGTTGGGTGGGTCAGTACCTCTGTAAGTGTATGGGTGGGCAGGACCGCTTGACTCCTTCTGGATGACAGGTGTGGGCAGGCTCGGACTCCCTCGGTATAATCTTGCAGCCTCTCGGGAGTGCTTGACAGTATGTATGGACAGTTGAGGTACTCCACACAACAGCACCTACTCGTTTATATACCACTGTACATGTATGGGTGGTTGGGTGGGTCAGTACCTCTGTAAGTGTATGGGTGGGCAGGACCGCTTGACTCCTTCTGGATGACAGGTGTGGGCAGGCTCGGACTCCCTCGGTATAATCTTGCAGCCTCTCGGGAGTGCTTGACAGTATGTATGGACAGTTGAGGTACTCCACACAACAGCACCACTGTACATGTATGGGTGGGTCAGTACAATTGTACGTGTATGGGTGGGCGGGTTGGTCAGTACCACTGTACGTGTATGGATGGGCGGGTAGGTCAGTACCACTGTACGTGTATGGGTGGGCGGGTGGGTCAGTACCACTGCACGTGTTTGGGTGGGCGGGTGGGTCAGTACCATTTGTCACCAGTGGCCCTCATGACAGTCAACGTGTTAAGTCAATCAATGTTTTATTTATGATTTTCAATGTACTTCTGTACATCACTTATATGTATGACACTATTCAATATATGCAATGTACAAATACGAATAAAGATATTTTGATTTAATTTGAGTGGAGTTTCCAAGGTCAATATTAAACAATGAATGACTTGTACAGGCCGTGAGGCGAGTGAAGAAACTCTGGATGCGCGAAGGAGGGGATGTAGCAAGTTGGGGAGAAAGCTCCCCCTCTCAGAGTCAGTGGCTACTGTTGTACTAGCCACTCGCCAAACATCAGTCCTTTGCTAAAGTGCCTATCCAGTAAAATGTACGATTCCACTGACATTCAAAACCCAGGACAGTTTCTTTACTCGCCTCACGGCCTGTACAATCATGGAGGAAAATATGAAGTGGTTCTGTTGTTGACAGAGTTATTCACATAATTTACTAAGTATATTTTCACCACTGTATTGAATTTTTAATTCGTTTATGATTATGAGGTATAAAGGCTACTATTGTTAACAGAATATAAAACTTCATTTACAATAATTGAGGTTGATGCATTGAAACTTGATTTAACATGCAATGGTTATGAGGCATTCATCAAGATTCATTTGGAGTGTAGACATGAATAATTTTACAATAAAAATAATAAAAACCAACAGACCAATTAAATAAATAAAACACCAGGATACGTTCAACTTTACGATGAACTGTGCTAACAAACACCTATGAAATGCAATTTAACAGACTTTCCCACCTCCTCATGACTTAACAACTTTATGAACCTTCCTACAACTTGATATATGCTGGTATAAAGTACAAATAGAGCTTCCATTTATTATAAATGAGGCCTACTATTTTCTTGATAGATATGGTGATATGTTCTGTTTCTTTTGCTATGTCCTGGTAACCCAAAACATATAAATCAATTAATTGTTCTATTCTCATTATAAATAGCGAATTTTCAAAATTCTCTTTTTATCATCCTCACCTTGTATGACCTGGTCCAGATAAGTCATATCCTTGACTGCTTGATACGTCCAGCCTTTGTGTTTAATCAAAGCATCCGTCACCTCCTCCACCAACCGAGCCTGTATATTAGGATCTTTAGCGATGTGGTAGAGGACAAAACTCATGGTGGAGGACACAGACTCTGAGCCGGCAGTGAAGAAGACAAACGACTGGGCCGTTACACATTCATCAGTAAACACTAAAGAAAATCATTACCTAAATATTTTTTAAAGTTAGATAATATAATACTAATATCTACAGTTTTTAAGATTGACATAAGTATTCAAGTTAAAACCCAAAAGTATATGTCCTGAGACAGGATAACAGACTTGAATCCTTCCTATTCAGGTTGTTTGTGTTACCTCTCCATTGCCGCCTCCTTATTTAACTTTTCTAAATCAATTAATATTCAAGTATACATTACAAACGCTCATTTATTACTTCTACTTTCTATTCTTCTTCAATAGAATGTAAATATTGAAGGACCAATATTTAAAATCAGAGATAATATAAACTACATTCATTTTAATACTTTACTAGCATTCCTGGTTCTAATAGATTAGCAATTAATGACTTACAGTATGTTTGTTCTTTTTTTTCTTTTTTCTTTATAACATTTTTAAGTGATAGAGTATTAAAAATAAAAATTCATAATAGTTAAAAAAAAAATAGTATTATCATGGTACTGAAAAAAAGCTAATGCAAAATTGAGTTTTAGATCGCTGTTAGTTAGAATTTCTCCTTTTCCGTTATGAATATTATAAGTTGTAGTTATAATAAAATATTAACTTACTACACATAACAAATTATATATTATACATTTTGTGGCTGGCACAAGCCAGCTACCAAACTAGTAAAATATTTAAAAACTAGACAAATAAATATATCTAAATGAAGTAAAATCTACAGCATAAAGTATCTTGTGTCTTAATGTTTAAATATCAATAAACCGTTATAGAGCTAAACCCAAGTTTCTTAACCATTCAGCACCAGCTTCTCTGATTGAATGAAGACCAGCTAATCTTACCTAAAAAGAACACAATGGGTACTCATTAACTATGTAATCAATAGTTTGAACTTCAACTTCACAGTCACATGACTTATCTTTTGCCATTCCCCACTTAAATTTTGAGAGATTGCATCTTCCACTCCCATGCAAAAACGACCCAACATGGTCCATTCCTTAAGGACTATGTTGAAACTTACTAGAAGTCTAGTAGGACATGGTTCTAGTAAGTTTAGGGCCTTTGTACCAAGTGAGGATCAATCTCACATAGAGAGTTCAGCCCCCAGGTGTCTAGTGTCACAGATTAAGACAACGTCCACTGTTTCCACTTAGTTATAGTCTCTTCAGGACTCAAAAGGTCAGAGTTTTGGTCACTATCAACAATGGAATAGTAAGATACTGGAAGGAATATATTACTGTATCTTATTTCCTGTTGTTCTCCGGGAATTCTTAACCAGGATGAAAATGTGGACAAGAATATATGTAAAAATACTGAATAATAATCTAAAGGAAATCCATATACAAAAATAACTCAATAGTAACATCTGAACATCTATTCATCATTCATTTTTAAGATGCCGATCGTAGAGATATAAATGAATATGAAATGTGAACAAGTGTGATTAGTGTAGATGAATAGGTCGACTGTTTCTCAGAAAGAACCATTTGTTAACAGCCCAATAGCCAGGGCAACTAAGGGTACTTTATAGCTTTATGTGGAATCCAAACCACATACAATTGCTTTGATTTTTAGCTAATTGACAGATCCAATAATAGGTTCTCTTCTCTACACAATATTAGAACAGTGACTACCACCCAACACGGTCTGTAGAACCTATCTCCTACAATCTCAAAAACACTTTGTTCCCAAGTAGCTGGATTACAGCCCTGCGCCACGAGTGCCAACATTTATTTATTAATGGTTTATGTTATGTGGTTGGAGAAAACTTGAGTAATAAGAAAAAATTTTGAAATTCTAATCATTTTACAAATCAATTATTTGTAAATTACAGATTGCCTATGACAGTGTAACTGGCAACTTATTCACGAGAATGACCCTGAGTAGAGATTTCCAGGCTGACCAACCTTTCCAAAAACAATGCCCTGTCATGGCATTAAATTAAACAATAAGTGAGTTAATAACAGATAACAGCTTAAATTATTTTAAAAATCTTAGATAAAAATAATGTAGGTTTGTTTACTTACGTATTAGTAGAAACACTCAGATACTGTTCAATATATGCAGAAAATATTACAATATGGTTTTTAGTAAAGATTATGACCATTACAATTTTATATCTAATTTAAAAAAAAAATTAATCTATATTTCTATCCGTGCTAAATAAAACTACTTACACTTTCTTTTCACCTCCGGTTGAGAGGTTTGAGGAACGTAATCCATCTGGTTGATAAGTGTGTCTTCCTCAGAGTGATCAGCTTACGTAACTGTCATATTTTGTCCCATCTCCTCGGCCTCTTGTAACGTAAGCAATAACTGGAAATAATCATTCCTCTTGATAATATTCTTCTTCCGGTAGTCTTTTGTCTGTTTTATCATATTCACAAAATAATTTGCTGCACGTTTATTTAACAAACTTATTTTTAGCCAATTTGTAATTTTTGGGAAAACTGTCAACATGAAAACTCCAAACAATTGTTTGAAAGAAAAAGCAAACACTTTCTGGATATTTTTATTGAATTCAATCCCTTGAGGACTTGTACTGCTAAAATCCAGACCAAAAGCAATGTTTCCAATAACTTCTGAAGTAAATTTTGTGGTGAATAGTCTTGCATCTACAGTCTGTCCTAAGGCTACAGACTTTTCAACATCCACAATCAATCTATCTCCACATTTATCTAACTGATCAAACATGCCTTTTAGTTTTCCTGTTGTGAATGTAGGAATAAGCTTTAGACGAAGAGCTCTCCAAGTATCACCTTTCAGATTGAAGAGATTGTTATTCAATGGATCACTCTCCACGAACGGAAACCCTCGGTCTTGAAAATGTCCAAAATCTTTCACCACAATTCGATATACCAGCTCCGTGTCCTTGACTAATAGTATAGGAGTCTGTAAACAGAGAAATAATAGGTAGAATAAAGAGCTTTCGATAACAAATAAAAACAATTTCTATATATATATTTTTTACTGACAGTTAATGGCGCAGTGCTGTAACCCAGTTATCTGGGGTCAAAGTGTTGAGAAAATTGTAGGCGATATGGTCTATGCTCAGTCCTCTTAATACTGACACAGTGTACACTCAGTGGTTGCCATTGTTACTAGAGAAGTGTCCATGTTGGATGGTAGTCAAGGTTCAGATGTTGTGTAGGGAAGGAACTGAGTATCAGGCTTGTCAGTTTGCTGAAAATCAGACCAACTCTATGTGATTCTGATTCCACGTAAAGCTGTAAGTCCCTTAGTTGGTATGGCTATTGGGCTATTAATAATTAGCTCTTTCTGAGGAACAGCCGACCTTAGTTAGTAACAATGACTACACTTGTTCATTTACACCCATCACACTCATTCGCCCCTCATATTTGGTCATATCTTGATGATCGGCGTCTTAATAATGATTAATGAAAATAATGAATAAATAATGTACAATACAAAAATTTTAACTGGAAGTAAATTAAGAAAGGTTACATATACAGTAGAGAGTTTTGAATTTGTACTAAATAACTACAAACTAAATTTTGTTATGAATGCTCAAAATATTTGGCTTAGCCATTCATAGCGGTTTGACATAGTATTATGTTATGACATATTAATGCAAACCTTCGAGAACCTTCGATTTTAAATCGAACAAGTGGTCTATGGCATTACACTATGGCTAGGTACAGCGGTAAGAATTGCCAGTTTGAAAACAGCTTTTTAATTCAGTTAACACTAGTTATAAGTGTTAGCCATATTCTCTTTTTTCAAGTTGGAAGGTGCTTCATTTATTTATTTTTTAAACTAAGGGCATAGACTAAGAAAATAGTTTCAGATAAGGAAAAAATACAAGAGACCAAAGTTAAAGAAATTTAATTCCTGCGGACGAAATTATTTATTTGATTAAATTGTGATAATTTTTTTTTATTCTGAAAAAAATATTATAGAACAAAAGCAAAAGTCACGCATGGTTTAGTTTCAGATCAGAATAACTTTTTTTTCAAAAGTAAACTTGTTTTCTGAAATAGTGGTTTGAAATAAATAAATGCAAGTGGCCAAAATTATTGAAAAATTTGTTCTGTGCAACTTAATAGTGATACTGGTCTATGGCATAGAAGAGTAGGACATACTTTAAATAAACTGTGTCTGGCATGGGGTGGGGGAGGGTTTAAGATGATGGGATCAGTTTTAAAAGTACATAATGTCATGACAGAATTATTATTACTCTAAAATTATATTTTATTTTAGTGCCAACGTTACCAGTATCAAAACTAAGGATAACACCAACCTTAGCTTGGAAGTATCCAAAAAATCTTTCTCCTGGGAAGCTGGAATAGAGAAAATTAGATTGAACATGTGGAGGTTTGGTCCATAACTCCAAAAGGCCTAAAAAGGGGAGGGGTTTAAGGAAAGGGATCCCTCTGTCCTTGAAGTAGCTGTAGGAGCTACTGATGTACCAGTGGACCAGCAGGAGCACTGTGATAATGAGGAGCATAGTATCTTGCACCCAAGACCCAGTTACTATTGCCATTGCACTAACTCCAGTCTTTTCTTCTGACAGCAAAACTGTAAAGAAAAGCAAAACTTAAAATAATGTGGAAGCATGAAATATTCGAGAAGAATCAATTATAATCCTATAAAGGTTTCGGATAGTTTAACATTTTGTTTGTGGAGCTAGCTTTTTTATATTGAGGAGCTAGGAACAGAAACAGATTTCATTTGTTTCTGCATTACATGCAATCAAAGTGTTTACAACACCTTTTTGTTTTCGAATTAAAAAATGTATAAAACTGCAGCTTGAGATGAAATGAAAAACCCCTTTATTGCAACTACATGAGGCGAAGTTGGTGCTTAATAACCAACCTCATTATGGTGGTGTTGAAGAATGTAAGAGGTGATTAGTGCCTAAGGAGTCATTTAACCTAGACGAGTTGAGTCTAAGGGACATTAGAATTGAGAGTTCACTGTACCAAATCCAACTTTACCCGATTGCCCTGGCTATTGGGCTATTAATAAATGGCCCTTTCTGAGCATAAGTCGAACTCAGTTGGTAACCAGACTACACAGATAATCCACAGTTATTCTACACTAATTTTATCATTCACATTCGCTTTAAAATATGCACTAAGTTGTGTCGGCATCACATATCTAAAAGTATAAGAGAACGTCCAATGTTTTCATAAGAACTGCATTAGTTAATAATTTTCCCCTCTCTGTGATTAATTAGTCATACATCACTATTCAGCAACCCAGAAAGACCTAAAACAGATGAGGAAAAGAGATTATTGTTAGCCATATATCGAAGCAGCTAAGTGAGGTAGAGCTGTCATATCGTGGTTGCGGTTGTTCAATCATATCATTCCTGCTCTTTCAATAACTACAATAATAAACTGTAATAGAGTTAATTAATGACTAATTTTAATAATTAATTAGTTAATTCAAACTCCGTTGTGGTTTATCTTGAAATTTGCTCATCATAAATACTGAGCCACATTTAACAGAGAATCACACTAGCAGCCCAAACAACCTACTGTGCCAACCTATTTTTTATTTATTAGGTACTGGCTATCAAAACAGATAAATATCCATTTAGAACCGCCTTTTCTATATCCAAGTTGTCTTGAGAGTATCCCTATTTAAATGATGAACGTTACCTTGATAACTAAATTTGTGTAAATTATTTACCAGTTAATTGTGTATAGAAATATGTCAGTAACTTATTACACTTTTTGATATAGTAAATAAGTAATAAATAATTTCAGATAAAGAAATATCAGTAAGCTATTAAGTAAACTAAGTGTTGTATTTACTCAGGTGAAGCTAGGACTAAAGAGGCCTCTCTCACACTTGAGCTGGGATCAACAGCTTAAAAACCACAAGAGCAGCAGGAGAGAAAAAGTTGTCAGAACTTCAATGGACCAGCGCCTTACCTATGGCTAGGGGATAGGACATCACTCCAAAGAATAGGATAAGTTTAACCCAATTTTAAAAATATTTTATAAATTTAAGAATTTAAAATTAGTTTATTTTTAGACCGTGTCTGCAATGTTCCTATGATATTCTCTGAACATGTAACAAGTTGCCGGCATGGTGGCTGGCTAAGGCTTCGGACTGCTGAGGGCAATTTCCAAGGTTTGAATCCCTAACTGAGGTAACGGTCCGTACTTCACCCTTTGAATAAAGTTCACACATAGGCCTGCACACCCAAGTGAGCTGGCGAGTAAGGTTAAAAAAAGATAGCTAACATCATTTATAAATTACATTTAAATAATAAATGGTATATTCAGATTAATTTAAGGGATAAGACTGACTACCTCTCCTAGAAAATATAGTCTTTTTTGTCAATATGACACAGCAACATCTCAACAACAGATGAAGTGGCACTGATATACACTATCTAGTTGTGTTGCTCAACAAAGATAAAACTAAAATTTGTCATCCAATATCACAAAACAAGTCTTATACAAGTTGTGTAAACAGGTTAGATAGTTGTATGAATCATTATAAAAGTAAATAAACAAACTCAAACATGCTAGCAACTTTGACAATTTAAATGCATTTAATGCTAACATTTAACCCTGTAATTTAAGTATCCTTTTCAGGTCCCTAAGAAAATACATGCTTGAACATGAATTTAATGTAATTTGTAAGTAACATCTTTCAATATGTGAAAGAGGTGTACACTTTTAACGTTGCCTCTAGACTTGCACAACAAGCTTCGTTTACAACTATGACTGCTTTGTTAGTTATAAGTGAGCAACTTCAAGTTTTGTAAGCCTGCAATATAGGATAGAGCTCTTCTCAATCTTCTTACTACCAACATGACATACCCTCAATTGCTTACATCAGTGAAAGCACTACTTTAGGTCTGGGGTGTCAGTTTCACCCATCAACTGTGGGAGAAAGTGCTATTGAGATTGTAGGCGATAGGTCCTATGCTGGATCCTCTTAATACCGACATGAGATCTGACCAATGGTTGTTATCAACGTGGACACCACAAAGAAGTCTGGAGGATCCATTTTGGGTTGTGTTCAAATGTTGTGTGGGGGAGAGAACTGGGTATCAGGTTTTTCAATTAGCTGAAAATCATACCAATACAGAGTGGTTCGGATTCCACGTAAAGCTGTAGGTCACAAAAACAAACAAGTTGCAATGATTACTATATTGTGTAAGTAACCACATTCCCCCTTTCTACCCTTTACGAAGGATTGTATTTTCGATATCACCAATAATAAAAGACAAACAAAGTATCAATCCCAAGACTTCACATTCTTTAGACTTTCACAAGAATGTGCAATCAATACTCGACACAAGTACTTTGCTATGATGATCTGTGACACATTCATATTGTAATTTGATTATTGAATTAATTTGTTAATTCATAGTTTATAAGAACTTGACTCCTCAGTAATAAAAACATATTCCTTCACTGTGCTTTCCTAGCTGCCTTTGCATCCAAGATGTATGAGTGATAAACGTCATTCAGTGTGCCGCTAGGCCCTTGCACTGCACAATGAGCAATCCTGTCAGTGATCCGCAATGAGTTCTAATAAATGCAATTAATATTTATGTTCTAATAAAACTATAGTATTGTATATTTTTATGGAGCCCACTTAGTAATATCATATTTCGTTTATGAGTTTAACACATACAAACACACTATAAAAGTACACAAAAATCACATACAAATTAATAAACACTCAAGTACAGTAGCTCTTACAATTTCAAATACACGGAAACGAAGTACTTATATTATGTAGAATACATAAAAGTACATGATGTATGTTAGAGTTTAACACTTGTACAAACATAAATAACATTTATTTATTTATCATCAAGGTGATGACCGTTTGGATATGGATGAATAAGGGTGCAGGCTTTAAACACAATTAAGTTTGAATGATCCTTAGAAATATTCATTAACCATTGCAACTAAGGGGTTTTGTTGATTTATTTTCTAATATTTTCCAGAACAGATCATTTATTGAAATTGAAACGTTAAATGGTCTAGTTAAAATTTCATCGTGAAAAAGATTGGATTCTCTGGACCACTTAAGAGAGTATTTCAAATTTAACACCGTTATATTGGATTTCAATGGAATACCAGTTCATTTATTTTAAAAATATTGTCACTCTCAATGCAAACTTACTACTTATTAGTTTCACCATATCTGTAATTATTAATCAACTAATCAAATTTCGGAATATATACAAATTTATTTTCTGACCCACCCCACCAAACATACATTTTTAAATGCTATTAAGAAAGCTCATATTTTTAGTTCAAATTTATATCAACTTGAAATAAGGTTGTCAAAGTAACATAAAAAATGTGATCTACAAACTATTTGACAACTTTGCATTTAACACCTTAGTTCATCATTGTATTTTTGGGTGAATGTATTACTTTTCATTCAAATGTGTTAGGATAATATTGCTTCTGACCTCTTTTTATTCTTAGGATCAGATCACTGAAAAATGTGCCAAAAATAATCTAATAAATTTATGTGGTGATAACAGTAAAAACTGAGGGTTTGGCCCTTCAGTTAGACTTTAAGCCATCTGAATATAAGAGAGAAAACCAAGTGCCTCAAATCCAAGCACACTGAAGGTGGGACAGCTGGCATTTTTCCAAAACTGTTATTATGCCATCCTCTATTATCACCTTGGCTGACTGGAGGTCATTTCCATGTCGCCCGGTCTACATCTTGAGTCTAATATATCTCTCCATATGTTATTGAGTCCTTAGCATAAGGATCCTCAACCGTTGTATCTGCCTTCAGTGGATTTATCTTCTCAGATTTATTTTACATCAACAATGACCAGCAATGAGATAAACACAGAAAACCAAGGCCATTGCTCATCACTTTAAGATTGCCAAATACTGACATATTTTATGCTATATAATTAATGTTTTTTTCATTAATTGTTTGCTCTTAAATGTATTTTCAAATAAAAATATGTTATAATGTTTAGAATACATTTTAAAAAGGGTTATTTACACATTAAAAATTAGATTTGAGATTATTTTAAGAGATAACGATACAAAATCATCCCAAAAAAATATTTTCTCATAGAATATTATTTAGAATGGAAAGAAAAATTTACAATTTCAATAGAGTCAATTATTAAGTAATTTTCTTTGGAGCATTTAAAATCATATTTATTCATTTTAAAACTAAAACCATTAGTCAGAAAGTAAATTAACAGGTCGTGAAAACCTTAACTGTAAATGTAGTATTCATCTAATTAAATTAATTTATAGATAGAAGTACTTTTTAAACAAAATATAATACATTTGCATTAAAACTATAAGACCTTTTTAACCATGTCTTATCTATGTTTTATCAATATCCAACCACTGAGTGTTTAAATAATCAGGCTGGGAAATTAATTTACTTAAAAATTCTAATTGCTTTGAAAAATCAATATTATCATTATAAAAATGTTAGCAAAATAATTTTGAAGTAAAACCAATTTAAACAAATAAATAATATTTTTATGTCCATAAACTATCAATAACCTACAGATTAGTATGTCGATAATATATTAATTTAATATTCAATTTGTGTCACTTGGAATGTCAAGGAAATTATCCTTTACATATATGAATCATAAAGAACAGAACTAATATTGGAAATCATAAATATTACAAAGCCAGTTAGAGAAATTAAGTATTACATGGTCAATACTTGCGTGTTAAAGCAGTCACTATTTATGACTATGAATTCTCTCTAGTGGAGGCACTCTAGTCAAGGCCACTTAAGTGTAAAGAGGCAATACTGATGAGTGTGGTGAGAACCATATATAGTTTGGTAATGCACTATCTCTACCTGAACTACAAGAACCTTCCAATCTTACAAGATAGTCTATCTTAATTTTCGGATTATATATTCATATATTTTGTATTTATTGAACTATTCTTTTTTATAAAATATTTTTCTTAGAACCCTTATATGTAGCAGTTGTGAGAAACAGTTCCATTAAAAAATAAATAAACAGATGGGTTTCAAAAATAGGAGACTAGAGCAATTTATAAAATAAATCTATTTGATTATTCGCAGAAAAGTAAAGAAAATGAATTCTTATAAACGTTTTTACACTTTCTCAAGTTTTAACTGTACAAGAAATCACAATTTAGCTTGATACTAATTGGTATAGTCCAAGAAGATATTTTTAAATCAAAAAAGTGCCTTTGTGCTACGTCATTCTCAAAATGTGTTTTGAAAATATTTGTTCCTGCAGTAATAAACAAATATTTAAGATTTTCAGTTATCTATATATCAAAAGAATTTGCAAAATCTACTCCGAGTTCGTTTGGACGTTCCATCTGACTGAATTGCTTCAATTTTTTTCATTAAAGGTATTAATGCACAAATAAAGCATCAGGCATTTAATTTAATTTAAGTCTGACCTTATTCAAGTTGTACTCAAACGCGACTTAATTTATGATTTTCCAAAGTATTTTCTACTCAAACATCTATATCTTAGGCTCTAATTCAGGTAGGTAGTTCGTTTTGGTCTAAAAACACTCAGTAGATGAAGCCCTTTTATTTGGGCCTTTGGTCACCCAAATTGGTTTAGTCTAAGGATATTTGTGTACGGACATTATGAGCCAAATCGGGTACAGCTTGAAATCAGGTAAATATGTTTAGCTAAGGCCCCAAAGACCCACTAATCTCTACGACCTCAGGAATCCGCCCCACTGGCCTCCAAACTTTCAATGTTATTCTTGTTTGGAACTATTATTTATTTATTTGTTTATTTATCATCAGCTGTCAAATAATCTATTAATTAAATTGTTTACTTCATATGATTTTATTTAATACAGTTTAACCACTAATATTTGTAGTCAAATACGTGCCGAGGCTGAAGACCGAGTTGTCACAAGCGCAGCGAGAGATGGGGTGCAGGAGTCTCCCCTAGTATACATTTTAATATTATTCAATTGTCATAGTTATTATCATAAAAATTTAAAATATGACTATTTCAAACACATTTCAAATATATTTTGTATTACAATGATAGATATAGTGATAAAATAATCAAAATGGTGGGCTCTATAAATTTACAAGAAAATAAATATGGGTGAACATGCACTACGCGGCAGCAGCTACGACCACGACCATAACTGCGGCCAGCGTCCAAGAGTCTACGGCCAAAACTGCTGCCAATATTGCGGCCACAATTATATCTGTTCTGGACGCCAGTTCTAAATGGCTATCGATGAGATTGCTGTGGTAGTGCATCTGTATAGATGCTACAAATTTTGTTTATGGGTGCATCCTATGCTGCAAGATAGGTTTACAAGAGGACAGTGCTATTTCGTCCCACAATTATGTTTTAACGTTCTTGTCACTGTACACTTCAGTTACGGTATTCCACAAAAGTGGACGTTCCTTCACTGCTAAATAAATTGCTCCACATCTAGTGATTCCATTGCAATACTTTGATGACTCAAACAAAACAAAAAGAGTAAACGTACGACAGTCAAACCACCTCAGCTATGTCTGACCTCTTACTGGTCGCTTGACAGTGTGTGTTGTAGCATATCATTGAATATTGCCATAGGCCGGTGCGGACATTGGGCTGCCAGCAGCCAAAATATGAAATCCTGCCCGTGGCAGCCACATGACGGAGTTGTTGCTGCAAATGCTAAGTGTGCGTTGCTCCATGCTAGTCCATGTTAAACTTAGCCACTGCTTGGTTGGGGCCGCAGCCGCGTAATGTGTTTCGGCCTAAGTCAGCAAAACATGAAATAAATCATCGATAAAAATAATACTTACCGATTTAGTAATATTGACTGCTACCAGTCTATAGTTAGCTAAATATCTTATTTTTTTAAATTGAACTTTAATTTAACTTCTTATATTTTATGTAAGGTATTTTAATTGTTATGAAGCATGAAAATATTACTTGTCCATCTTGTGTAAAAATTGAGAAATATAAAAAAAGAAACAAGTAGTATGGTCCATGGAGTCTTGAAGGAACTAAAAAAAATAGAGAAAATACAGTAAAATCTCTGTTATTTAGCCTAATATGGTGGCAGGTCAAGCCGGATATGTTTAAAGCCAGATAAAATTTAAGTCAGAAAGAACGTAGTTTTCAAACAAATAAAAAACAGTTTTAATATCTGATATTAGATGGCACCCACAAGTGCATGCAGCGCAAATCATGAAGGCTGCCAAATTTTGACAAGATGAACACATCCAACTACATATTATCAAAATCTTTTGTCTTGTAACACTTATATTTTTAAAAACAACTGTTTTTCTCATTTAAAATTCTAACATCATATTCTAAGTTACTGTATAGTTTTAGAAAAAAATTTGTTATACTGTATGATTTTAATGATTTAGAAAGATGTAGAATAATTAGAATTGAACCTCTACAAATCCTTTTAATGCAAAAGAACTTAAAACTTCGTCACAGGACTGAACTGACAATACTGATAATGCCAAGGGTGGACTCTTCCAGCAGCGCTGTTACAGAAGTAAACAAACTGCAAGCTCGGATTTCCAGGTGCATCATGCAGAGACAACCAGTAATGCACAATAAGTTAAAAGAACACACCTGAACTATTTAAATGCTTAAGTATTGACAAAAGGCAGAATGGTACTTCCCAGGTGTTGCAATTTTATTTTATAAAAAATGTATTTGGGTTTTTGGTTCTATTTAAATTTATTATATTTTAGTAGTTTTTTAATTAGCATAATACGTCTTGGTACATATACAGTACAAGTAAACGTCACACAACACAAATTTATTACAATATAAGCACAAAATGCACAAATATACTACAATACAAGCACAAAATGCACAAATATTATGGTGATCGATTTGTAATCGATTTTTGTGAATCCCTCTGGTCTGAGGAAGGTGAGCGTGGTTCACCGAAATCGATCACCATAATATTTGTGCATTTTGTGCTTGTATTGTAGTATATTTGTGCATTTTGTGCTTATATTGTAATAAATTTGTGTTGTGTGACGTTTACTTGTACTGTATATTTTAGTAACTTGCATTTTTGATCAAGTGTATACTGAACCAGGTCATGTTGTAAATCCTGCACAAAGTTATTTAAACTTGTAACATAGATAAATATTGTAATAAGTAGCTTTAATTAAAAAAAACTTTTTTAAAGAGTTAATTATTTTATTCTGGTCTGAGCAGCAAGTGTTCAAAATAAATTTTATTCTAAGTAATTAAATAATGTAATGAGATTTTAGGACAATAATATTCATAGCAAATTAATTATTCATTTTGTTTTATTAATGAAATGAAATGAAAAACGTCTTTATTTTCAGGCGAAGTTAGGACTTATCAGTCCTTTCTTCCACTTAATCTGAATAATAATACTGTTTTATTAGCCTCCAGAACTGTTATATTATAGAAATAATACTGGTTAAATTACCTTTTTTCCTGTCAATAGTTCTTCAAACATAATCTGCTATGTACATTTGGAAGCATAAAGCTTCATCATCAGGCTTTTCAAAAACGTCACTATTTACATTAAAACACTAAAAACATTAAAAACATTTAAACATATTAAAATAACACATTTGCCGGCCGGCGATAGACACCAACTGATGACCAATGAGCAGGTAACGAACTCAAACATTTAGCGTTTTTAGTGTTTTAATGTAAATAGTGACGTTTTTGAAAAGCCTGATGATGAAGCTTTATACTTCGAAATGTACATAGCAGATTATGTTTGAAGAACTGTTGACAGGAAAAAAGGTAATTTAACTAGTATTATTTCTACAAATTAATTAGTATCAAATTAAAATTAAACGTAGATATATAGTAATTGTACCCAGTAAATATCACAGAGCATACAGTATATAAACTGGTATGCTTCAGTTCTACTTGGGACTACTAAGTTATCTTGGTCTTGTTGGGGGGGGGGGGGGCATAGAATAGTATTCATACAATATAGACATGACCAATCACCAAAAACCAAGATAATATAGTGTACAGTATATACATGATTATATGGTCTACAGTAGACACAATTATAGTGTCATAAAAGTCTAAATCCATACTTTCAATCTCTTTAGGATGAGTTTTGAATTTTTTAAATAAATTAAAGTTGTAAATTTGTAATAATGAAGTAATATACTGAAGACTCCAAGTAAGTAGAAAAACAATAATTGTATTAAATAGCAAATAAGTATCATATATTTTTAGGTTCTTTAAAATTAATATTATTATTATTGACGTTATTAATCTGCTATATATTTTTCTAAAAAGTCCAAATTCAAATATGAACAAGTGTTTGCTTATATTGGGTTGTATTTTGCATTTAGGAGATATCAAACTTAAATTCTACGGTATTTAAAAGATAATTAAAAATAAGCAAGTGAAATATTTAATTAGGATTTGAGAGCGAATCTATAAATTACAGTTTTTTTTGTAATAATTGGATGTGTTCTATGATTAAAAGATAAAAACCAGTTCAGAAATAATGTAACTTTTTGTTACTTATTATTTATCAATTGCCACTTTTCTGCAGTGTAGCAAAGATGACAAAAATTAATGTTCTATATCACTTTACTTTATACAATTATTTGATGGGTTCATAGAGAGTATCTAGATATAGACAATTCAGTCCTGTAAATAATTATTTCTGTCGATTCCTCTTTTGCCTAGTATTTGGTAATTTATTGGTACATGAGTTTGGTTTCTTGAATTAATAAGTGCATGTACATAACTTAAACAATCTAAGAATGGAAGTTTCATTACTTCCAAACGATTAAGAATTATTCAAAATATATTTCAGTAAACACTCGATAATCCAGCACTAAACTTGAGGGAAACACGTGACTTCAGTCTACTGCATTTAGTTCTGTATTAAAAGTTGTAAGGCTACTAGGAAGAGTTCGGGTTCAGTCGGGAGAGATAACGGTCACTGCTGAGTGCCAATTCATCAAGTACCCACCATTTTGAGTCACTTTTTTGTCTGCCTCTGTCACCGCTAGTTCTACAGTGTTGACTGCAATAATAAACATATTGCATTTAATTTTTTCTGCATTTTTAAATTGTTTTTAAAGTGTTGTTAAATTATTAAAGAGTGCTATTTTTTCTAAACTGTGCCCTTCTATACGTAAAGTGGCGAAGAAATATAAGGATGTTACACTTACTATTCAGCAAAAGCTTAACATTATAAACGTTTGTAAAAGGGTCAGGATTTACAGATTTAGAGCACAGACAGAATTCTTTCAAAATTGAATTCTACAGAGTCTTGAAAAAATGCCTTCAGAGATCTTGGATTAATAACTACGATGGCAGCTATAATGTGACATTTCAATTTTTGCTGTGCATGGAGTTGTATTACAGTCAAGACTTTGAGGTAAACAGTTGTTATGTGTGAACGATCGATTTGTAAACAGACGATCAGCTGTTATTTATTTTAACTTAATTTATTCATATGTATGTTTCTAACATTTGTTTTCTGTTCTACAATAAGTTATGTTTGGGGAATAAAAGAGTTCAGTTTTCTGTTCACACTAAAATGTTGTGTTTTTGAATTTGGTGATGAGGATAAGTATTATTTTGTTTTGTTTTTAGGTAGTTGTGTTTAGTTTAACAGTTTTATTTTGTTTTAAACTACTGGCTAACCACAGGAAGAAATATTTATTTACATAGTTCATGATATAGTGCTAGAACGGAACTTTTACAATCATCAGTACATCTTACACCTGCAGGAAAGTTTCCTTGTTGGAGTCCTGCCATTCTTAGGTCAACAAGGTGGCGCCCTAATCCCTGGCTACTATTGATGAACTTGGAAAAATTTAAATGGGTTATAGCTACTAAAAACTTTTCCCTTATACTTGGCCTGTCTCTTAGAAGAACCCCACCCCTTCTCCCTGAGCTAGCAAAGTTTTATGCGGACAGGTGTGACAAATGGCGCCCAACGTGGGGCCAATGTTATAATTTTATAAAGCATAAAGTGTCTTGTGTTTTTATATAAGTGTCTTGTAAAAAGTATGTGCAATTTTCTGATTTACTCTGGAACTTGGTGTAATTGTCAACATGAATGTGTATCATCTTCGTAAGCAGGAGGTAGAATATGAACTTAAAATCAGAGGTTTAAATACTGATGGTAATGCAAACAAACTTAGAAGGAGATTACAGCAAAGCATGACTAATAATGAGGAAATTAGCGTAGCTGTGGTCAATTCCTTAGATGTATTGCAGGAGCTGGAGGAATGTGAAGAAAAGCTTCACGACTTATCGACTTGTGTTGTTGACTATGAGGGTAATTTTAATGACAATGAATACCACCGTATAGTTGCTTGCTTGTTTCATCTTTATTTGCGTATTGGAAGGATTCCAGTTGCTGCAGATGCTGACAACGACCAAAGGAGTGACAAATCAGAGTTACAAGCTAAAACTAAGGAAATAATAGACTCTCTTAAGGTCCAGTTTTCAGGTGGGAAAGGCGATCAGGTGGATACGGCTAAGGTTTTCATTCCTTCTACACATCTGTCTGCACCGTCCACAACTGATTGTGGGAAGGAAGGCGATAGTAATGCTGGTGGCCATGTTTTGTCTACTCTTCGTAATCTTAGTCTTTGTTCAGATGCCAATATGGAACATAATTTACCTGTACAGCGGCTAAGCCTACCTACTGAAATTAGGAAAGGGTCTGCGGTAGTTAACAGCTCAAATTCTGCGCATGTTGAGGAAGTAATGGATCCCAATCCTCTCAGGGAAACTTCTGGTCCTGGTATCCGGACTAAGTATGTTCCTGTTTACAAGTGGGGAATCAAGTTTGACAATAATGGATCTAGCGTTGCTGCCTTTTTGGAACGTGTTGAGGAACTGCGCAGAGCTCGCGGAGTTACTCACAGTGAACTTTTTGAATCAGCTGTTGATCTTTTCTCTGGCCCCGCTCTTGTTTGGTACAGAGCTTCTACCAGTAGGATTCACTCATGGACACAGTTATCTAGGGAACTACGAGAGGTCTTTCAGCCCCCTGACTACGACTTCCGACTTCAGCAAGAAATTTTCAACAGAGTCCAAGGAGAACAAGAATCTATTGACCTGTACATGGCAGCTATGGAAGGCTTGTACGGTAGGCTATCCATCCAGATTCCAGAATCGACTCGTCTGGCCCAGATCTTTAATAATTTGCACCCACAGCTGCAGGACAGACTTGCATTGTTTGATATTAAGAGTCTTGATGATCTGCGTTTTATGGGACGTCGAGCAGAAGCAGGTCGCTTGCGAACTTCAAGGCCTAGACTTTCTCCCAGGATTGATTCTGCATTGGAACCAGATCTAGCTTACTGGGAACCCCATCGGAATAGAAGAGTAGTCACAGATAGAGTAGCTAGCGTGCAACATAAATTCTCTGGTAGCCGTTCTGACATCACCTGTTGGAATTGTGGAACAGTTGGTCACCGGTTCAAAGATTGTCATAGGCCCAGGAGGAAGTTTTGCTATGGCTGTGGAAAAGATGATACCTTAAAGAGGGACTGTGTTTCTTGCCGTCCAAAAAACTTGCAGAGCAGGGAATCAGTGAAGTAAATGAAGCTGATTCCCAGAAACATTCCACTACTATCCAATTAAGTTATTTGATTAAGAACCAAATCAATGATCCTAGGCCGTACTTATCTGTCCGAGTGTTTGGCAAAAAGACTACTGCTTTGTTGGATTCAGGAGCCTCGCAAACTATTTTGGGCAAAGATGGGATGTGGATTATTGATACTTACCCTGCTCATCTTCACTTAACTAATGATAAATTTGTAGAAACTGCGGATGCACAGCGTCATGAGGTTAGTGGGTTCGTGGTCTTGCCTATCACGTTGAAAGGAAGGACAGAGAATTTGAAGGTTTTGGTGGTGCCAACTTTACATCAGTCCTTGATATTAGGCATTGACTTTTGGGAAGCCATGCATATTGTTGCTGATTTTCACAATAGAGAGTGGCATTTTTCAAATAAACTGCATAAGGAATTTTGTAGCTCTGTTGATGGTATCAGATCAGAGGAGCATCTATCCGTAAACGAAAAGGCTAGGTTGAAGGAACTTGTGGACGGCTTTTTCAAGGAAGAACCTAAAGTATTAGGCCGCACTGATCGAGTTCAGCATGTTATCGACACAGGAGATTCCCCAGCCATTAAACAACGGTATTTTCCAGTGTCACCAGCCAGACAAGCGCTTATAGACAAGGAATTGGCTCAAATGTTAGAATTGGGTGTAGTAGAGCCATCTAAGAGTGAATGGTCTTCCCCGATCTTCTTAATCGATAAGCCTGATGGCTCAAAGAGGTTTGTTGTTGATTTTCGCAAGGTTAATGCAGTAAGTAAAAAGGACGCCTATCCGTTGCCAAACGTAACCTCCATCCTTGACAGACTTAGGGATGCCAAATTTATCTCCAGTCTGGACATTCGCAGTGCCTACTGGCAAATTCCGCTTGAAAAGAACAGCAAGGAAAAAAACAGCCTTTACCATTCCCGGAAGAGGGCTATTTCATTTCGTCACTATGCCCTTTGGACTTTGTGGTGCACCCGCTACATGGCAAAGATTCGTGGACAATGTGCTAGGTCCTGACTTGGAACCATACGTGTTTGTCTACTTGGATGACATAATTGTAGTCACACCCACTTTTCAGAAGCATCTAGATATATTGTCTGAAATATTTAAGCGAGTCCGTGAAGCTAAACTTACCTTGAATCAAGAAAAATGTAAATTTTGTAGAAGTGAGTTAAAATACCTGGGCTATGTAGTTAGTAAGGAGGGTCTACACGTCGACCCAGAGAAGGTGAAGGCCATTGTGGACCTTCCAGTTCCTAAGAATCAGAAGGAAGTCCGCCAAGTGTGTGGAACCGCATCGTGGTATAGGAGATTTATTCCAGATTTTGCCAGCAGAATGTACCCACTCACGTCTCTCCTCAGAAAACGTTCAAAATTTGAGTGGACCCAAGAGGCTGACCAAGCATTTCAGGACATTAAGGCTTGTTTAATCTCAGCTCCAATCTTGACATGCCCTGACTTCACTAAACCTTTCATAATCTCATGCGATGCTTCAGGCTATGGTCTGGGAGCCGTCCTTAGCCAGAATAGTGGACAAAGCGAGGTGGTGGTTGCGTATGCCAGCCGAACTCTAACAAGACAAGAGCAGAACTACTCTGCTACTGAGCGCGAGTGCCTAGCTGTAATCTGGGCCATTGAGAAATTCAGGCCGTACGTTGAAGACACCCGATTCACAGTGATCACTGATCACTATAGTTTGTTGTGGTTACATAACCTTAAAGATCCGGTTGGACGTTTAGCTAGATGGGCTACACGTTTGCAAGCTTATGATTTTCAACTAGTCCATCGTAAGGGTAAGGAAAATATTGTCCCAGATATGTTGTCCCGCTCCATGCCTATTTCTGAAGAGGAGAAAAGCCCTGAACAGCCTACTGTGTTTGCAGTTATGGAAATACCGAATGAGGTGAAAGATCGGTGGTACAACAATATGTTGAAAAGAGTTAAAGAGCAATGTGACAGTTATCGTCAGTGGCGTATTGAAGGTAAGCAACTTTGGAAGAAAGTTGAAGGACTTGACCCATCACTCGATGAAGATACTTGGCGACTGGTACTACCTAAAGAATTGCGATCTATGGCGATTGAAGGTTGCCACGCCCCACCAACATGTGGACACCAAGGCGTATTGAAGACCTTCAAGAGGATGCAACAACGTTTCTATTGGCCGAAGATGAGGAAGGACGTTGCTTCCTATATTTCAAAATGTCACGTTTGCCAATGTACCAAATATGACCAACAACGGCCAGCTGGCATGATGGGCAGTTACCGTGGTGTGGATGCCCCTTTCAAGATGTTGGCTGCTGATCTCATTGGGCCTCTACCTCGATCCATGAAAGGATTCAAATATCTCTCTGTTGTTACGGACACCTTTACAAAATTTACAATTTTACGTCCTCTTAGAGCAGCTACAGCCAAACTTGTAGCGCAACACCTGGAAAATGATGTTTTTCTAATGTTTGGGATACCAAAATATATCATTTGTGATAACGGTTCAGAATATATTGGAAGACCTGTGACCCAATTAGCAAGGAGTTATAACTGTAAGATACTGCTTAATGCCAGCCGACATCCACAGGCAAACCCTGCTGAACGTGTGAATCGTGACATCGTGTCTATGCTACGAGCTTATGTGAAAGATAATCACCGTGATTGGGACAAATATATTCCACAGATTGGCTTTGCCTTGCGCACCGCTCATCATGAGTCCACAAAGCATACTCCTGCGTTCCTCAATTTTGGAAGGGAACTTGCCATTTCCGGTCCGGGTTTCGAGGTTCTGCAAGATGGGGATACTCCAGATATTGAAGATTGTCAGCAATATGGGGAAAAATTGAAGGAGCTAAAAGGTTTCTACCAAGAAGTTTCTGACAGACTTAAGGAAGCGCATATGAAGAATGCCAAGAGATACAACTTTAGGAGGAGACACGTAGAGTTTAAAGTTAATGACCTTGTGCTAAAAAGAAATTACCCTCAGTCGGATGCTTCTAAACACTTTTCGGCGAAGTTGGCACCCCGCTTTATTGGACCACTTGTTGTGACACGGAAAATCTCTAGTTTAGTATATTCTCTGGCCGATCTAAAAGGAAAAGCACTTGGTAACTGGCATGTCACTGATCTGAAGCAGTATGTTCAGGATTAGAAAATTTGGGAAATTTTCTGGAGGAAGGGGAGTGTTTGTGACATTTCAATTTTTGCTGTGCATGGAGTTGTATTACAGTCAAGACTTTGAGGTAAACAGTTGTTATGTGTGAACGATCGATTTGTAAACAGACGATCAGCTGTTATTTATTTTAACTTAATTTATTCATATGTATGTTTCTAACATTTGTTTTCTGTTCTACAATAAGTTATGTTTGGGGAATAAAAGAGTTCAGTTTTCTGTTCACACTAAAATGTTGTGTTTTTGAATTTGGTGATGAGGATAAGTATTATTTTGTTTTGTTTTTAGGTAGTTGTGTTTAGTTTAACAGTTTTATTTTGTTTTAAACTACTGGCTAACCACAGGAAGAAATATTTATTTACATAGTTCATGATATAGTGCTAGAACGGAACTTTTACAATCATCAGTACATCTTACACCTGCAGGAAAGTTTCCTTGTTGGAGTCCTGCCATTCTTAGGTCAACAAGGTGGCGCCCTAATCCCTGGCTACTATTGATGAACTTGGAAAAATTTAAATGGGTTATAGCTACTAAAAACTTTTCCCTTATACTTGGCCTGTCTCTTAGAAGAACCCCACCCCTTCTCCCTGAGCTAGCAAAGTTTTATGCGGACAGGTGTGACAATAATTCTTCTAAATTTTCAAGCCCGCCCAGTAATATGAAGTCAAATGCAAGCTGGTGCAAGGTAGGAACATCCACCAGTACATGATAAGAGAGAGGAACAACTTTCGAACTTAACAACAGAGAACGACAAAGTTAGAACACTTCCCATTCCAAGTTGATTGTTGGGATAATCAATAAGCTTCAAAAGGAATAGAAAATCTTAAGGATCCCAAAATGTTCAATTCTCAATTAAGACACTTCTTGGTGTCAAAGGTGTCTTAACCTGTACATGAATTCATGATAGGCTGTGCTGGAATGCAAAAGCATTTGAAAACCATTAAAAATTGAGGAAATACAGAAGTGATGTCCATAACCGTATTGTAATATAGTGTTATAAATTAATATTCTGTTTATCTTCATAATAAAATGAAGAATTGGAGCAGAACAAATAAATAGGTAATTTATTTTACCATGTTCCTTTATAAAAATAGTGCTTAGATATAGTTGACACACTATTTTATAAATTTCAGAGAATGATAAATACCAGTGGTATATTTCAAAAATTAGCTGTGATTATTTTTTCCAATCAATTTTATTTTGATTATATATTTAATTTCAAGTGTTTTAAATCTGTAAACTAAACTCAATTTTCATAGTTTTAATTAATTGTGAGGCACTAGTTGCAGTCCTAATTTTTCGGGTTAAACCAGTGTTCTTTACTGCCCAGACGGCAGAATGTGGCACAGACCACAAACGCTTTGGTGTTAGGGAGGAATTTTAAGATCACTACCAGGATTCGAGGTATATGCAGTGTAAATTGTAATTTGTATCAAATTTTCTCTTTATTTCAAAAATTGGTTACATGGATGATTGTAATAAAGCACATTCTAGTTCTTCTCATAAGCCTTTTAAAAATATACTGTACAATTTTTCTTAGGAAAGACAAAGCAACTACATTGCCGCTAATTTATTCAGAATTTTACATTATAAAATTACATTTGGATTTAGTTTGTCAAATTTAAGATTTAAAATGTAACTGGGTTAAAATCACAAACCTTGTAGGTATTATGTTTTGGTTTAGTTAATAAACATAAATCCTACTTCTTCTTAACAAATCAATTGTCATCTGCTAAAATGTTGCAGTAGCTGGTTAATGTCAGATGAGATATGTTTATGAAATAACTTCATTTTAAAATATATGTTGGGCTGGTCTTGAAGGTTTTTAGTTTGATTATGTATATAATTGGACTTAACAGGATTTGCAATTATACTATAAATATTATTATTTCATTACGAAGGTAAGAAAACATCACAATACACATATTTATAAAAATATTTGTGTATTAACCCTAGAATGGCAAGCTTATTAAAAATCACATTAACAGCTAGCATTCGTTTGTATTACAGTGTATTTGTTATTTTTATATCTCTTGATTGAAAAAAATGTAACATCCAAGTTCATTTGTCTTAAAATATTACTACAGTTCTTGTTTTGAGTAGTTTTAGTTTATTAAATTTTTAAATAATAAAATCATGAGACAGTCATGTATATAACATCACAACAAAAATAATTTTTAAAGGCCAGAATGTAGTGATTTTATCCACAGTACCTAAAGAGCCAAAAGCATTTTCTGTATAATTTTATTATATTTGCAAAGATGTCAAAAAAAATTAATAACACATATAAAAAAGTAAATATATATTACGTATTAGCAAGCATTTGTATTTTCTACGACTAACCCTTCATCTTGGGTAAAGGATGAGTAGTAGACGGCGAGTCAATAGGAGACTAGACCTTGAGCACAGTGTAGAGAGGACTACCTAACTGGACTAGCCTGTCAAGCCAAAAGTGATGTATTTATGGCAATTTATTTGGGGGGTGTCATAACATTTACGGATGCTTGCTATTCTAGGGTTAAATATAATAGTTTATTGTACTTTACCTATTATTAATCTTAAACTCCATTTAATTAAAAGAAATAAAAAACAAATAGTGATAAGAATAAACTACTAATTTTAAATTAAAATTACTTTGAAGTATCACTGTTTATGCTACGATTACACTTTGAGCTTTATGGCGTTTTTTAAAGTCAATCCAAATGCCTCCAACAGGCCTGGGAAAGAAAGATTTACGATCATATTCAAAAGGCTCCTTGGTTTTGCTGTTGATGTGGACAGAATATTGAGAAAGTATCTTGGCCAGGCAGACCTTTATCTCCAGGATCGCAAAACGCATTCCTGAAAAAACATAAAAATTAAGGAATTTAAAAATTCCATAAAATTAACATTTAATTATTTTTTCTGTAGGCCTACACACAACTAGTTCCGATCATATATTGGTTTAAACCATATTATACACAAAGATAACACATTAACTTTATATAAAGCAATTTAACCTTAAATTCTTGTTGCTTGGTAATACTGTTTTTATGCAGTGCATTGCTACATTCGTTTAGTGAAAAAATATTTTAAATAGATCTTTTCGTGCACTGTGCAGGGCACAACTCAGGCGGTGTACTAAAACCTATGTTGCACATACCTATGTTACACACATTGAGCAACTTAGGTATATGCAGAGTGTTTGCCTCTGGAAACACAAGAGCATATAAAGCTATTCATGCAAAGCAATATTTTGCATGCGCCAGGATGATGGTTGTCAGGTGGACGTTGAGCGTGGACTTCTTCTGCATCATATACAATATATAGATCCATCTTCTTAACCGCAACCAAAGAGCCACTTGTACAACATGTGACATTTTGTTCTAGCATCAGGCGATATCTGCATGATGCACATCGCCCAACACGCTGCATAAAAGGGACTTTAGAAAGAGCCATTTGTAGCCCAATAGCCAGTGCAATTAAGATACCTACAGTTTATTATGGTAGTTTATACTACTAAGCCTGACCCTCAGTTCTCTCCCTTGAAGAGAATCTATATCTGACCACCACACAACATGGATAAATACTCTACACTCCTCTTGTACTATCCATGACATTGTAACAATTTAAGTTTTTCTTGTGTGTTTGAAAAAACACACAAGAAAAACTTTACAAGATTCTGACAAGATTGCTGAGTTGATTTAAAGGTTTGTACCTTTAAGGTCTTTGCTGCCTTATTTAGCTTGGTATCTTGTAAGCTAACACAACTCCAACCGTTTTGTGGAAGGGCAGCTGGTGAGGCAAAGTACCCCACATAAGTTTAGGGATTAACACCATGAAGAGCAAGTAAGTCTTAGATATAATTGGAAAGTGATTAAATTTTAATAAGGAATCATATTTACATAGTAATATCATCCAATGAATCTCAGAGTCACTCAAAGTTGGGGATTGGAATGTTGTATAAGGGACTATTAGAGGAGGATAAACACAAAACCGTACGGCTGAGAGGCAATAACTAGAATACGCAAATCATAACCTACCAGGAAAAATTTAATTGCTCTGCAACATCTCTGAAGATCTATTTACAAGCATGAATATTATATTAACATAAAAATAAGTCCCAAGCTACTAACAATGTAGATTCACGAAAGACAGGTTTAGATTTGACTTGGGAGTCTTTACCTACTTAACTAGAGAGTCATACAAAAACTGGGAATGTACTTAAATCATAAAAAATACATCAAATTAAAATGTTGTACCTTTCTTTCACAATACTTACCTATACAAATACGAGGTCCATCTCCAAAAGGCATAAATGTAGGATTGGGTTTGTGATTATTATCAGAAAATCTGTCAGGGTCAAATTCTTGAGGAGAATTGTAGTATTTTGAATCCATTTGAAAGCCTGCTACGGGAATAGCCACCCTTGTTCCCTTCTCTAATACAATATTTGAGTCAGGAATACGGTAAGGCACAGTGCACTCTCGCATGAACATAGAAATAACGGGATACATCCGCTGACCCTCTAAAAATAAAACAGGAGATATTAGAATATGAATATAAAAAGATAAAAATTTATATATTACATCATATCAGGTCTAGATAGATAAAAAATTATGTACATTATTCTACCATATACGATTTAGGATGTAATTTCCTGTAATAATTTATAAATTTAAGCTTAAATTAAATGTTTTATTTATTCCAACATTGCAGAATTCACTATGAATCATATGCTATTTTATCTCTATTATAATTTATTAAATGTACAACATTTTTATAATTCCTTGAATTTATAATCATATTATTAAACATTTAATCAATAACACATATATTAAAATAGTTTGGATTGGGCACTGATAAAAGCAACATGTTTTCCTTTAACTCAAGAAGAAATGGAACATGTGAAATTATTGATGTCTATGCTAGTATTGAAAATGGACAAACTAACGATGAAAAGACAAGGATTAAAGAACAAAAGATGTCAAAATGTTTTTCATTCATTATTCATCTCTAAGACGCCGATCTTAAAGACGCGAATATGAGTGATAACTGAGTACAGTCATTGTTACTAGCTAAGGTCGACTGTTCCTTAAATAGAGGCATTTATTAATAGCTCAATAACCATATTGGCAACTAAGGGACCTAAAGTATCGCATGGAATCCGAACCATGTAGTATTGGTCTGATTTAAAACTAATGACAAGCCTAATACACAGTTATCTTCCCTAAACAACATCCGGACCTTGACTACCACCCAATACGGACAATACAGACTTCTCTAGTAGTGTCCGTGCAGATAGTAACCATTGAGCGGACACCATATTGCTATTAAGAATACTGAGCATAGAACAGTTTGTCTACAACACTTTTTCGCTATGCTCTACAACACTTTGTCTCCAAGTAGCTGGATTACAGCTCTGCGCCATCAGTGCCGACTTAAAGAATTAGTTATAGAAGTGTCGTGTACTCTACACATCCCTGATTTATAGTAAGTCAGCTAATTGAAGCTCTCTGTAGGATGTTGACAAATACTTGAATTAGGTAAATTTACTCCAATACACTTATACGTTTATGTCGACTAACTGAATGAATAAATTGACTTCAAACAGTGGAATATTTATAGCAGAAAAGATCCACATATCATTTATCTTAATAGGGTGGAATTGGAATTCTTTTGTTAATATGACATCTTACATTTTTTTCTAAGTTCTGAGTTTTATTTTTATTAAAGGTCAGTTTATGAAGTACAACCAAAAGCTTTATGATCAAATCTTATTCACAATAACGAAAACTGTAGTATATCTTGTTCGCTCTAAGACAAACTTCTATTGGACTTTGTTGTTGGATGTAACTTAACATTTTTCTAACACTGAAATCACCGCTATGAATTTGTGGTTAGACATTAACAACAAAGTTACAAAAATGTACAAGGATTACGAGTGGAAGTAGCTGATTGATCAAGCAAGAATGTACGGCCCACAGTGTAGTTTTATTGGTTACCAACATAAGACCACATTCACTGCCAAAATTATACTAAAGTTAGTGAGAGAAAATCATAAAATATATGTATATAAAAATTGTTAGTAAAAACGTATGTATAATAATAATTATTTAAATTGTTAGCATATATGACAAAAGCAAATGACTCCAAAGCCTTAAAAGTCCTCACCTTGTATGACCTGGTCCAGATAAGTCATATCCTTGACTGCTTGATACGTCCAGCCTTTGTGTTTAATCAAAGCGTCCTTCACTTCCTCCTCCAACCGGGCTTGAATCTTAGGGTCTTTGGCAATGTGGTACAGGACAAAACTCAAGGTAGTGGCCACAGTCTCTGAGCCCCCAGTGAAGAACACAAATGATTGGGCCGTCAAACATTCATCAGTTAACACTACAAAAATATATTATTTAGCAATGTCTCTTAGCAGCAATCATAAATTAGGTAATACATTTTTACACTTTCATGGTTTGATATGAAGAAGCCATTTAAGTCAGAAAGTAAATGTATGGAAGATATGTTTCAGTTGTTAAGTTTCAGTTAAGATTAGTTAGCTTTGATAATATTTAATGCATTAGTAAATCAATTAAGGCTCAAATTTTTTTAAACTTACTTAATTTGCAAGTGAGTAAACTTGTCTACAGCGCATAAGCATATGCTTTATGTTTTTTAACAAATTTTTCCTTTAAAACTGCTTCTCCGTTTGAATAAAGACCAGCAATTCACTCTGAAAAGAACGCAATAGTCAACTATAGTATTACATAGTTTGAAATTCAACTCTGCAATCACATGAGAGATCATTTGCCAATCCACAGTGATATTTCCGGTAGTTGCATCATCCTACACCCATGTGAAAGTAACTCAACATAGCCTAATCCTTAGGAGATATCCTAGAAACTTGTTTTGACCCTCAAAAATATCCCAATTTGACACCCAGTTGGTTTTTGGTGAAAATTTATTTGAGATTAACTACGAAGCTAGTCGAAGAGGTGATTTACTAGATTTGAGTCGCATTGTACATAGTGGTATATTTTGCATAATGGGGAGATTTGCAGTAGATAGGATCTTTTTGAACTCTCTGAGGAGTGCCTCTTTGCATGTTATATCCGTAAGAGCTATGTTACTGTGAAAGCCATGGTAGAGAGGTTGCAATGATGAAACGGATGATAGAGAGGGTCCTATATTTTTTTGAAGAATTGTAAATTTATACTGTACATATTTTAACAGAGTGTGGTATAAGTAAATTTATTTTTATGTATTGTTATTATTATTATATTTTTATTGTAGATAAATAATAATTTAATTTAACTATTGATGCCACTCTTGATCTGTACTCTTTGTACAAATGATAAATAAAGTTATTCTAAATTTTAATCTACTGTTAAGCCACACAGGAGCACAAAATTCAGTAGTGTAGTAAACCAGAGACAAAGCTGTAGTACATAGAACTTTTGCATTGGCTCCCCACTATGACCACAGCAAGTTGCAGCACAATGTTAGTTCTTGTTTTCTGTAGAAGCAGGTGTTGAATGGTTACGAAACCTGGGTTTATCTCTGTGAGGGGAGATGAATATTTTTATTTGGTAGCTGGCATTGAAAGCCATACAACATATACTTTAAAACTCAACAGCATAATTTCAACCTCTTGGTGCATATTATCAGTGAAATTATAAGTAGAAGTTGAAGAAATAATTCAACTTATGAATGAGTTTATGATTGAAAATTATAGCTTCACTAGTTGATGGTATACTTACGCTTTGTTTTCACCTCCGGTTGAGTGGTTTGAGGAACGTAATTCATCTGGTTGATGAGTGTGTCTTCCTCAGAGTGATCAGCTGACGTAACTGTCATATTTTGTCCCTTCTCCTCAGCTTCTTGTAACGTAAGCAATAACTGGAAATAATCATTCCTCTTAATGCCATTCTTCTTCCGGTAGTCTTTTGTCTGTTTTACCAAATTTACAAAGTAATCTACTACACTTTTATTATAAAGGCTTAATTTAATCCATTTTGTAACTTTTGGTGAAGTCATCAACAAAAAAAATAAGATGAATGATTTAATGGAAAAAGCAAACACTTTCTGGATATTTTGATTGAATTCAATTCCTTGAGGACTGTTACTGCTGAAATCCAGACCAAAAGCAATGTTTCCAATAACTTCTCCAGTAAATTTCATGGTGAAGAGTCTTGCCTCTACAGCCTCTCCTGATGCTGAGGAACTTTCAATATCCTCAATCAATCTGTCTCCACATTTATCTAACTGATCAAACATGTTCTTAAGTTTTCCTGTTGTGAATGTAGGAATAAGCTTCAGTCGAAGGGCTCTCCAAGTATCACCTTTCAGATGAAAGAGATTGATATTCAACGGATCACTCTCCACAAACGGAAACCCTTGATCATGAAAGTGAACAAAATCTTTCACCATAATTCGATGTAACAACTCCGGGTCCTTGACTACTAGTATGGGAGTCTGTCAACAGAGGAAAAATAGGTAGAATTAAAAATATAAAGTAAAGTTGTATAATATACGAGGAAACTTTAATAAATAAAAAATATAAACGAGGAAACTCCTAAACATCACAATACCCTGAAATATAATAAAACTAATATTTAAAATCTCTCAACTGTGCCAAAAAGTCATAACATTTTCAAAATAAAAAAAATCACTATTAATTTTGTATTATTTATAGTTCATATGTTACTTATGCTAATAACATAGTTCCAAAACAAGCAGGATAAAAATTTTTATCTTTACAGAAGTTAACTACAATAACTTTATTGCTTTTAAAAATATAACTAACAAATTGAACTCTTTCCTAAAATTTTAATGCTTCAAAAGGTAATTGAGCATAAGTTAAGTTTATCATTAGTTTTCAAGTTTATTGGAGTGATTAAATTGAAAACTATAATTTTTATTACAACAAACTTACACTTTTAAATACATAACAAGTACCTTGGATAATACTTGGCATTTCTAGAACTTGCCGTCACATATTATATTCATGGTTCTATCACCCACTCAAATTATTTTACGAAAGGTCTCATCTAAAGTGGTCTTACAAAATGCACAATATGAGGTTTTGATTAATATCAATGATATGACATTTTAAATGTGACATTTAGAACTATTACTGGCCTAAAAGCAAGTTGTCTAATCATTACTCTAAAATAAAACATACTCTTGCTTGAAAGTAGCCATAAAATCTTTCTCCCGGAAAGCTGGAGTAGAGAGTATTGCATAGACCACGGTGAGATTTAGTCCAGGTTTCCAACATGCCAACAAAGGGAAGAGGTTTTAGGAAGGGGATCCCTCTGTCCTTGAAGTAGCTGTAGGAGCTACTGATGTACCAGTGGACCAGCAGGAGCACCGTGATAATGAGGAGCAAAGCATCTTGCACCCAAGACCCAGTTACTAGTGCCATTGCACTAATTCCAGTCTCTTCTTCCTTCAGTTAAACTGTAATAAAAAACACAAAACTACAAATAACGTAGAATAGTGAAAAATAAGAAGAGAGACATTCTACAAAAAGATTATAGAAAAAGTTCAGAATGTTGATGTTGGAAACTACCTTTCCTTGCTATGGAGAATGAGGTTTCTCATTTTTAATTACCTATCTGTTAAATTATCAATAACATACGTCTGTATAGTATTTCATTTGAAAAAATAAATAAATAATATAGTACAAAGACCAATAGAGTGTGGTAATATAATATACAAATAATATAGAGCCAAAGACAATAGAGTGTGCAATATTAGGTTAAGAGGAAAGTTTAAAAATATATCTCTAGTCAGCTTTTATGTACCCACAGAAGAAGCTGAAGATGATGAAAAATACCATTTTTACGAACTTTTAGAAGAACAGGTGGAAAAGTTACCAAGTTATGATATGAAAATTGTTTTAGGAGATGCAAATGCTAAAGTAGGTAGGAAAGACATTTGGAAACCAGCCATAGGAAAGGAGAGTTTACACCAGGACTCAAATGGCAATGGGACTCGACTTGCAAGCTTTGCCCTAGCAAACAACTTCAAAATATCCAGCACAATGTTCCCAAGAAAAGATACCATAAATACACATGGACATCTCCAAATGGTGATACAAGAAACCAAATAGACCATGTTTTAGTAGATCAACACCACAAAAATAGCGTAATAGATGTAAGAAGTGTTAGGGGAGCAGAATGCGGGACGGATCACTCACTGGTTCTAGTCAAAATAGCCCAAAGAATAGCGATTCAGAAAGAAAAAAGTTGTAATGCAGATATAGACACAGGAAAACTAAAAGACAAACAAGTAACAAGTGAATTTAGCTGAAACTGCAGAACAGGTTTGAAGTTCTACAAGACCTTAAAATAGAAGAGGAAGATGTAAATAAAAATTGGAACGGCTTTAAGAAAAATATAATCGAAATAGCAAAAGAAGTTTGTGGGAAAAAGAAAAGAACCAACAAACCCTGGTTTGATGAGGAATGTGAACTAAAGGTAACAGAACGAAGGGAGAAGAAGAGGACCTGGATAAACAGCAATTCCATAGAGGATAAAGAACGATACAACGAGATGAACCGAGAAACAAGCAGGGTATTGAGAAAGAAGAAAAGAAGGTACATAAACTAGAATCTACAGTTTCCGGTGACAACCGCGTCAAGGTACTATCTACAATATTTACAAGATGACCAGACGTTTCGCCCATACTGTGATGTGGCATCCTCAGTGGTTTCTACGAGTATGTTGGAGTCTCAGAGAAACCACTGAGGATGCCACATCACAGTATGGGCGAAACGTCTGGTCATCTTGTAAATATTGTAGATAGTACCTTGACGCGGTTGTCACCGGAAACTGTAGATTCTAATTATGACACCGGCCGCTTAAGCCTAAGTTCTAAGATTAAGGTACATAAACGTTTGATTGAAAAGCAGAGCAAGAACGCACAGCAAACAATGCAAGAGAGTTTTACTAAAAAATAAGATTTTTCAAAAGAGGATTCACTCCGAATGCATATGGTGTGAAGAACAAAGAGGGAATTGTAGTAACTGAGACTTAGCAAGTTATAGAAGGATGGAGAGAATATTTTTGTGAGCTGTTAAATGTAGAAGGAGTGGACATCGCAACAGACGAGGATAATGAAGATATATACTATCATGTACAGCCAAAAGTATTAACACCAACCAGAGGAGAAGTCGAAGCAGCAGTTAAAGCTTTAAAAAACAATAGAGCCCCTGGTAGGGATGAAATACCTGCAGAGCTTCTAAAGAAGGGAGGAGATATAGTTATAGACAAGCTATGGGAATTAATAAAAATAATCTGGGAAAGAGAAGAAATACCAAATGACTGGAGAGAAGCAATAGTTTTTCCCATACACAAGAAAGGAGAGAAAGAAGAGTGTAGTAATTTTAGAGGCATCTCACTCCTTAGCATACCTTATAAAGTTTTATCTAAGATAGTATTATGTCGTATTGAAGAGTATACATGTGAATTAATCCTAGATCATCAGGCAGGTTTTATGAAAGGCAGGTCCACAACGAATCAAATATTTATTCTTAAAGAAATGATATCGAAGTACTGGGAGTTTAATAAAGAATTTTTTGTAATATTTATTGATCTCCAAAAAGCATATGATAGTTTAAATAGAGAGAGACTATGGAAAAAGATGGACAAGTTTGGGATTCCAATAAAGCTGATAAATCTTGCTAGAACATGTATGATGGACTCCACAGGCTCAGTACGAGTAAATGGAAGAGTTTCGGAACCCTTCAAAATCAATGCAGGTGTAAGACAGGGTGATGGACTCTCCCCAATCCTCTTCAACCTAGCGATAGAAGAAGCTCTCCAAAAAGTAGCAAAAATGGATGAAGGAATAACAATGGGCTCCAAAATGCGTAGATGTTTCTATGCATGCAACAAACTTATGTCTTCAAAATTACTGTCACAAACAACCAAAATTTGAATATATAAAACAATCATCATTCCAGTATTGCTCTATGGAGATGAAACATAGAAACTCAATAAAAGGGAAGAAAGGAAAGTAATTGTCTTTGAAAATAAGATCCTCAGAAAAATTTATGGGCCAATTTTTGAAGAAGGAGAGTGGAGGAGGAGACACAACAGGGAATTGAGAGAACTTTACAAGGACCCGGATGTAGTTTGTGAATTTAAATACAAAAGGATTAGATGGGCTGGACATGTTTTAAGAAGAGAGGAGAATCATAATTTGAAACAAGTTATAATGAGGAATCCCGAAGGAAGAAGACCGAGAGGAAGACCACGGCAAAAGTGGTGGAAACAAGTGAAGGGAGACCTGGAGCGATTGGGAGTGACCGAGGAAGACACGGTAGATAGAGACAGATGGAGGGGCTTTGTTGGTGCGGCCAAATATCTTCTTAGATATGTGTGGCCATGGGAGTAAGAGTAAGTAAGTACAATATTGTTGTAGTTAAAGGAATGTAAGAGATGATTTGAAACCAATGTTGCCTTTAGAGAGCACATTAATATTACCAGCTTTGATGAGAGATTTATTACCTAACTTGAATGATGGACTTCATAAACAACATTTATTTACATTGAAGACTTAAAATTGTTATATAATGATCTATAGTTTTTATATCTATCTATGGTTATTGGATAAAATCATCTTTCTATGTGTACAGCCTGTGTTGATTCTACTCATTATTTTAAGAGTGGCATTAGCTTATTCAAGGCTATACATAAATTCATTTACTCCTAAAATCAGTTCTAAGTTCTAGAGGTAAGTAAACTTTTGTTTATTGCGTCTGTGATATTTTCCCAGGTCCGCTATAATTTGTAATTCATTTAGATAGTTTATTGCAGTTATTGCAAGAGTATTAGTAACTACATCTAGGTTTGACAGAGTCAGAGTTAAAAACTAATTGATTCCAAACTATTTTTAAAATTCAGTAACAAGTTCTGGAAGAGAAAGCTGAGGAGGATGTTTTTTGTTTACTGCAGTCAACTTTAAATATTTATCAAGTTTATTATCAGTTCTTAACCTTAATAATGATTTGTCCTCCAGTAAAAATATTGATCACTGAGGGTAAAATGATTAGGTTAACTCTCAAGGCAACAAACTACCTATTTCATTTTTTATTTTCATGTCTTATTATTATTGTCTGTACTGGTGGTGCAGTGCTTTAACCCAGCTACTTAGGGACAAAGCGTTGTGTAGATTGTAGGCGAAAGGTTCTATACTGGGTCCTCTTAATACCGACATGGCATCTGCTCAATGGTTGCTATTGGCATGGACACTACTAGAGAAGTTGGGGTGTCCATGTTGGGTGGTAGTCAGATTGTTAATTTGAAATGAAATTAAGTTAGTTTTAGTTTTTAGACGAGTGCAATAAAATGTTTTACAAACTTAATCATTTATTTCAGTCTTATATTTTTTCAAAATGACTGGTATGTTCAAGATCTAGTAAACCTGAGGGGTCAATAAAAAATGCCCCCCCATCAAGCCAACATAGATTCAAGATAAGTAGGTGCTGCTCAGCGACATCATAGTCAGGGCCGCATTTAGCTTCATGACACCCTTATGCCGGCCGGGTTTCGCCGCCCCCTCCCCCCAACAACTCATTACGTCTGTCTCCTACGTACAATTTTGGTAATATGAGACATGTAGAAAAGGAACCGTATTTGAATCTATTATCAAATAAAAATATAAGTTTATTTTAAAAACGAATCATTAGAACTACTATTGTTGAATTATTTTCTTTACACTTGTATCGCAATTTTTATTGTAGAACATTTAGCGGTAAAGTTTATGTTTTCCCTTTTATCGAACTTCCATTGGAAAAATTTACTTATTTTATTATTACAACATTTGAATTATTTGAAATATGTACATAATATGATTTATTGCCTATATTATCCTAAAATACTCCACTTCTAATAAAAATGATTAATTAAAAATGGATAACATACGATTAAAATTGTTGTGTAATTGTATTTTTTTACAATTTTTTACGTGACATTTAGTATCTAATGAATAGTTCTTTATTTCTTGAATTTCCATCTAAAATACTTTCCTCCGAACCTTCTTCTGAGCAGTCTTCTATCACTGTGCTGTAATCTATCTTTGCGGCAATTTCGGATTCTATACACAAAATAGACAAAGCTTTCAATTTATCTTCATTAATGGTTGATCTCAAATAGTTTTTCACTCTCTTTAAGCAAGAAAAACTTCTTTCACCAGAGCAGTTTGTAGCCGGAATCGAAAGACAAATTCGTAACACTATGTTGATATTCGGGTAGACATCTTGAAGAGAAAGGTACCTGAGGTAAGTTGAAATGCCTATCAACGAGGTATCTTCAAACTTCTCACCAGATACTGCACAGTGTGCTTGAAAATGGCAGCACTCATCGATGAAGTCACCTACAAGATCATTTCGGTAAGTTTCTATGAGATTTTGAGCTTTCGATTTCAAAATACTTTCTTCTACTTTTCTTGGAGATTTTACAATTTGTGTCAAGAAATTAAGTTTATCTTGGTATTCATTGAATGACTTATACCTTCTTTTAAATTCAACTATAAACTGATCAATTATAACTAAAAAGGTATTGATTTTAAAATATTCTCTGCCATCAAGTTCAAGATCTTCAAGCTGCGTTCTCCGTCATCGTATTTTTTGTTTATTTTGAGAATCCTTTTACAGTCTTTTTTGTAACTTTTGTTTTCAACAATTTTAAGAGCAAGTGATTCATAATAATCAAACTCATTTCTTTGAAAAGAGAAATATTCTGCTAGAGACGCATACAGCTCTGACAGTTAGAACATCTATTGTCTGAGACTGTATTTTTTGGATAATTTATTAATGTGGTATAAAATTGTGCTCCAAAAGTAAACCATAAAGGCTGTCTCAAATCTGTTCAATTTCTTAAGAATTCCTACAGCTTCACATCGTGTGGTGGCTTTTTCTGTGGAGTCATTTCCTATTGAAGTTAAAACGGATAAAAGTTCATTCCATGACTCTTTAAGGCCTTAGCAAGCATCGTCCCTGGCCGACCACCGAGTAGTTGATAGATTTTTTAGTGTTTTCTTTATCGATCTCGACTATAAAACGTTCCCATCTTTTTGTCGAGTTTGTAAAAAAAACATATAGCTCTTGAAGGATCATACAAAAATTACAAGCTTCACTACAAGACTCTGCCGCTGATGTCCCAACTAAATTTAATAAATGAGCTGCACATGGTACAAACATTGCCAAATGGGCAAGGTCCTCTATCTTAGCTTGCAAGCCATTATAGAGTCCAGCCATATTCGAGGCATTGTCGTAAGACTGCCCTCGACAATCACTGATATTGATATTAAAACTATTCAATTCTGTTATTACAGCATTGAACATTTGTTCTGCTTTGTGTCCAACGGAGGGGATAAATATGAAAAATCGTTAACACGGAGAACCATCAGGTAGAACATATCTGAAAATAAGTGTTAGCTGTTCAATGTGAGATACATCAGGCGTAGAGTCAACTACAATGCTAAAATATTTGGCTTGTTTTAACTCCTCACATATTTATTCTTCACTCTCTCAGCCATTATTTTTATTATTTCATCACATATAATAGATGATGAGTAATTTGTGTGACCGGAGCCAGGATTTCCATGCCTTGAAATACGTTTTGCCAAGAAAGGGTCAAATTCAGCGATTAATTCCAAAACCATCAAATAGTTTCCGTTCCTTTGAGAACCTATTATAATATTGCTCCCCCTGAGAGGCAGACCTCTTGAAGTAAGAGCCCAAATGGCAGCAACTACTCGGGTTAAAATATTACGCCAGTAAATGGTTTCGTCATCAAGTTGTGCCAAAAGTCTTGAATATATCCTATTGAAAGCATTGCTTCTTGCTTTTAAATCAATGATTGACCATACACACACCCAGCTACCAACCAACCAGTGATTTTAGATTGAGGACCCGCTGGTTACAAGTATTATCAAACTGGTTGTGCGGCTGGAATCCAGGTAGCTAAATGGCGTTTAGCCGCACTCCCAGTTTAATAATACAAATACTATAGTATGGTTGATATACCACATGCCGACACTGCATAAGGTTTAATAAATGAAATATATATAATACGTATCCATAAATCAGTAGCGAGTGATTGCTATGGTGTTTTGCAGCTTATCAGAGTATTGATGTTTACATTTTCGGGGTTTTCTATTGAAATTTTACATTTATAAATATATTTTTATATGAATGTTACATGGACATTTGCCGCCCCTGGATATTTGCCGCCCTAGGCCATGGCCTGCTCGGCCTTATGGGAAATACGGCCCTGATCATAGTAGCATTTCTTCTTTATAACTGTACTATTAACTTCAGACATGGATAGTTAAATTAATAGATTGAACGTATAAGCCAATTATTTATTCTTACTGGTATTGACCCACCCATTCTCTCATCAAATTATCTAAGACTGTCTGAAAACATTTGAAAATGGCTTATGTAGCATAACAAGTAGGCTAACCTGGATGACAGTTATCATTTCACTGCGGAAATAGAAAAAATAGATTTTCCAAGTGGTTTTAAGGCATTGGCTGGCTAATTGTTTTTTATTCATAGGAATTATTAAAAAATAATTTAATATCTCTTATAGGAATCCTAAGATCTATAACAACAAAAATTCAACCAAAAAGTATTTTTTATTTAGCTTTAACAGCTATTTTTTAATTTGTATGGAACATCATGGAGGTAAAGAACATTTTTAATAGTTTATTCAATCTGGAGGAAGTTAGATGAGATAAGATAGATAAATGAAAACTCTTCCATAAATACAGATTCGAATTTGTGAATTGAATGATAGTAAATAAAACTGAACGTTAAAAAGAGTATGTTTAATTTTTATCAGTTGATTTAGTTTAATGTTAACAACTGGTGTTTATTAATGTATACCTGGAGATACAAAAAGGTTAGTTTTGTTTTAATAAAATCATAATAATTATTGTGGATGTAAAACAAGTTTATTTGATTAAGCAATTTCTTACAGATTATCTTATCTGTAAGAAATTGTTAAACACTTTTGTTGTGTTTTGTCTGAAAATAAAAACTTTATTTTCCAAAAGCCTTATAAATTATAAATTAATTATTATTGGAGTGTTTTGATTCTTTCAAAGCTATCAAATTATAATCCCTTCCAGTAACTTTGCCATTTTATCTAATTTATATTATTTATCGAGTGATTGAAAAACTTGTTTTTAAGGCAAGAATAATAAAAATGTTATTATTATTTAAGCTAATATAATCAAGCAATAAAAAGTAATGCATTAGTAAAAGCAGTAAAAACTTACAAGTGATAGATGTAGGTATTTCAGACCTAATCTTCTCATCAAGTGAGTCTCTATGACCAAGGCCACTTTGGTGCAAATAGGCCTCGCCTCTGATTGGTAGCAACAAGGAGGACAACTTCTTAAAATACTGCAGTATCATCCAACTGAACATGAACTTTTCTATCTCACTAGCTTTATATCAGCTTTCAGGAAACGACATGTTTTATACTTATTGATAAATTAGTTAAGTCTGTAATATATTAGGAGAGATACGACATCAGCAAACTTACCTTAGAAGACAAGTCCACTAACACCACATACAGTAAAGAAATACAATAGAATCACTGTTGAACAAATTTTCTGTGCCACTGGCACTTTCTTCAGCTAGAGAGTGACTGATTTCTGGCCTAGTGCCATTTAACCTAAAATTAAGACTCTAATAGCAATCAATGTTCTCAAAATCATTATTGCTAACAATCAGTTTTAGTAAACACAGAAAAAGTTAAAGTTAAGATTGTGAGTGAAAATTGAAATATTATTTACATTTATTATTCTTCAACTACCGTACACAAAATGGTCATTGATTAGGTGTAAAATAACCATAACCTTATTGTTTTGTGCTTTTTTTGTCATTAGCGTAAGTTTAATTTAATTAAAAACATTATATAAAATTTATTTCCAACAGCATTACAAACTTTAGTTCATGTTTACGTGGAAGATAGGACTCTATAGTTTGAACTTCCCCATTAAATTAAATGCTTTTTCATTCATTATGAATTTGGAAAAAGGTGATAAAATAAAACAGAGAAATATAAGTCTTGCAGAATGAATATTGTACGTCCTTCATTTGTTTCCGGTTTATGTTTTTTCTTTAAATAAATTGAATTTCTTAACCCTTGTATCCATTTGCAATAGCTATTGATTTTATTACATTTATTTCCTGTTTTCTATCTGCAACACAGAAATCAATAGCTATTGCAAATGGATACAAGGCATTAATCATTGATGAAATTGGACGTAGAATAAAAAAGAAAATAGAAAATAAAATTCGAGACGATAAATGAACAACACTTAAAAAAGAAACATCCGATAAAGAATAAAAGAAGTATGTATCCCTCTATTACAGTGGACCGTTTACACAAAGGGTTGGTAATAGATTTAAGAAATTCAATTTATCAGTAGCTTTTAAGACTTGTAATACTATGTCCCCAACATTTCACGCCCAAATATTGAAAGTGAAGATAAATTCAGTATTTCAGGAATATATAGGATTAACTGTAATGATTGTAATGTTTTTCGTACGTCAGACAGTACATTTTAGCAAAAGATATTAAAACCATGTCTTTGCTTTTAAAAATAAGAAACCTGAAAGATCTAATGTAGCTAAACACCATCTGAACTGTACCCACAGTTTGAATAAAATAGATGAAAATGTAAATGTTCTAAAAGTTTGTAAGAAGGGTAGGATTATGAATGTTTGGAAAGAGTTATTTATTTTTAAAGAAAAATGTAACGATCGTGATAAACTAATGGATGAACAGGTTAATTTTGATTCTGAAATAGTTTTTCATAGTGTGTTTTTAGCAATTAACCCTTTTAATGCCGGGCCATTTTTGCATTTCCTATGCGAAAAGTGCCAGGCCAATTTTGGCAAAAATGTAAGGTTCCAGGTAAAAATTTATAGAATCCATGTTTTTAGTCTTATTTATATAAATTCTTTTTTAAATGAAAGAGCAATAAGTGGTCTATAGAACTATGTATATATATTTAACCTTTCTTTGTAATAAATTTTATTTTTTTCTAAAAACCTTGAGAAAAAAAATTTTTTTAATTTTTTTTCAAGTTTGAAGGTCCGTATGTTAGTTATAATTTTATTTTAGAATATTGTCCTGAACGGCATTTTATAGAGCATTTAAAACTGAACTAATACATATAATTTCATTTACTATACTTCTAAAATTATCTCTTTACAAAATTATAACTAAAACATTACATATTGGTTGCTAAGCGACATAATAGTTATACCTAATAGTTACGTGTCTGTCACGGAACAGTTACGTCATCTAGACACAGTCCAAGAGCGAAATTGCGTGCAGCGGTCATTGGCAAAGCGTCTGGTATTATTCTGGCAGCCATTTAATAAAACATAACGATGCACTATAACAAATACAGCGCGTCTCTCACAGCGACGCTGGCATTTCTCGCACTAGTAAGGGGCGTCGCTGACAGCGACTCTTGGCACTAAAAGGGTTAAAAAAAACAGAAGTAACAGCCAATAGGATTTAGCGAATAATATCATAGCAGCCGCCATTTTGATGATTCCAGACAATGGGGTCACATGATCATAGGCCTATAAATTGAGTTCTTGAACACAATTTTGTGTGTGAATTCCTCTGGTCTGAGGAAGATGAGCATGGTTCACCGAAATCGATCACCATAATATTTTAGCATTTTGTACTTGTATAGTAATATATTTGTGTTGTGTGATGTTTACTTGTACTGTATATGTACCAACACGTATTATGCCAACTAAAAAATATTTGTAAGATATTGGATAAATATAATGAATTTGTAAATTATTGTTTTTGTGTATTGATTTGACATGGTTTTTTTGATTTAGATAAAATCACAATATTGCTATAGATAAAAGTTTGAATGATAAAATTATTTTTTTAAAGTGTTTTTTTCATAATTTTAGTTATCAAATAGTCTAGAATTAATGCAGAATTAACATGTTATAGATGAAATTCAGCCAATTAATATTTTATTGAACAATTACATTTTTATAATATAAAACATGTTCTTTGTATAAAATGTTTTCATTAAATACTTATTTCACTTAATGGGAGTTAGTATCTACATATATACACTTTTTTTTAATTTTTCACAATTTTTTCAACAAAGCAAAACTTAAATCTAATTTTGAAAATAAAATGACGTACATATTCAAACTAGATTCAAAATATTCAGCAATGTTAGAGTATTAATTTGATTTGTTTTTAAGTAAAAAAAAATATTCTACAAAATAATACCAATTTATCTAGTTGCACTTTTAAAACTAAGCAGAGAACAATTTTCCAACTAGGAATATTTTAGGTCAACTAACGTCATATTAGATTTTAGTTACTTTTTAATAGCAATTTAAAAATACATTTATGGCATGCCAAGAAAAACTATATTTTAGGGATGTTAAAACACCAAAATTACCTGAGTGATTGATTACTTAATGTAAGCCTAACTACATAAAACTGACCTTGAATTCAAAACAATAACCACCTATAGCATTTCTAATTAAGGAATGCAACACTATATTAATATGTACATCAAGTAAATACAAGACTATTTGTGCCTCATGTATATTGTGTTTTCCAGTTGCATACAACAATCACATTTTAATGTATTGTGCGATGTTTGTTTAGGATGGTGACAAATTTTACTTTTACTTATGTAAAATATTTTCAGCCAAGTATAATGTAGATTATAAGAGAGCCAAATAGCAATTTGAATTTCAAAATTACACAAAGTTTAATAATACAATTTTTACAGATCCGTAATTTCAAGGCATGTATAAAATATGAGCATAAGTTTAATTAATAAATTTTATATGCCTCCTTAGGTTTAATGGTGAACTCACATGTTGATACTTCAGCAGGTTAAGAAGCGAAAAGCTTTCTTGCCTCTGACCAAAGGCAAGTGCCTGTTAATATATTTTATATTTCATGTAGCCAAATGGCTCAACAAGTTCCCCATGTTTTACTGATTTTATTAAATTATTTAGCTGTAAGATAAGCTATGGCACCTTTATACAGGACTTGTGCTGACTGTATAGGAAATATTTACATTAGTCAGCAAATTCTTATCAGCGATACTAGTAACCACCATTCAATCCTCAAGTGCCTTGCTATCAGTAAGGCCGAGTACAAGTGCTTCAAAGCAGATATTTTCAAGTGCTCTGTGCACCTGAGTCAAGTCATGATGACACTCCAGTTAGGAGTACAAAGACAATTATGACCCCTCCAAGCTATCTATAGAGCCTAAAGCTGTTTCCAAAGGCTAACCGCAGATTTCAGCATCAGAACTTGCTAGATACACAAGGGATTGTGAATTATTTAATGTGTTGGATATTTATAATTACTATCCAAGCGACAGTAAATCAATTAAAACCAAGCAAAAGAGCTTTTTCACTAATCTGGGAGAGCCTGCAAAAATTTAAAATGATTTCACAGGTGTAGCGTGTGTACAGTGTGAGGGTGTAAGCGAATTGGGTGTTTGTTTTAGTACCAAGATTAGTGTAAGAATTAACATAATGCATTTAAATATTCTTAGTTAAAACAAAAAAATTCAAAGACTTCTCATTATTATAAAACTTTATTACAAAAATAAAGTTAGATGTTATTTTGTGCTATCAGAAACTTGGTTGCAGCATGACGATCATAATTTTATTCAAATAGATTGATATATATATATATATAGTGATAGTTATCAAATAAATCAGAAAGTCGGCATTGTTATGTTAATCACAAATTCATTGTAATGTTGTGATTTTAAACTTGAATGATGCTATTAGTGTGAAATTCCATACAATAATTGGCAGGGAGAGAGTAACGTTACTTAACCGTTATTGACCCCAACTTATTAGCAGAATCACCTTGGCAGATATTGGGATAGCCAACCCAAAAACTGCACTCACTGGATAGTAGGAAACATGAATTGTTGTATTCTTGACAACAATATAAGTATAACAAAGATATTTAGATATACATACTTAACACTGAGTGCTTTGAAATCTGTACATATAAACCTACCCGTACTAAGGATTTCAAAAAAGCATTGCATTGATCATGTGTTTGTAGATAATAGAAATCTAGACAACTTCTATTCATGTATTAAAAAATCAGAAATTATGAATATGTTGACAATTAACTTACAGATAACCAATAGATACTGCCACACTATGTATTACTCAAGGGGATTTTATATTATTTATAAAATAAACTAGCTTCACTTCTGGAAGAATGGTGTTGGAATCCTTTATTTTGTATGTTCAGTGCCGACGAGAGTTCTGTAAAATGTATTAAGCATATATCAATTTGATAAGCTTATCCAAAATTTAGTATATTAGGAAAGATAAGACATCAGCAAACTTACACTAGAAGAAAAGTCCATTAACGCCATAGTAGTAGTAAACAAATACAAAAGAATCACACGTTCAATATTTCTGTATCACTGGTACTTTCTCCACGTGAAGAAGAAAGACTAATTTAGCTTCCATTATTGCTGGATAGGTGGCAGTGGTGGGGATACATCCACAGAGCAACACTTAGGTCTTATGCAGTTTTTTTCCAGTTTGTATATATGAAGTTTGCTGATGAGGGAGGAGTAGAAGGGAAGTGGTAAGTGATCTATCTTATGTCCAGATTAGGTGGGTCACAGGATTTAGTTATCCATTGGTGTGCTAAACAAGAGGCATCAGAAGGCCTCTTCAGCACAAATTATGTTACTATGTCTTCAGTATATGTTGCAGAGACTGTTGAGCCATTTCATTTCATTTTGTAATGAAAACTCGATAATTAAATTTGTCAAAATTTATAATGCTGAAATGTGTAAATTTCAGTTCTTAACAAAACAAAATTTTTCCAATTTTCACGATTGTTTGAAATTATAGAGTAACTATTTAAGTATAGTAGTACCATATAAAATGAATGTATGATTCTTCTGTGTATGAGAGAATGCATGTGTATATGTGTGTGGGTGGTGTACATGCGTGTGAGTAGATTACACTTTGCATTTGCTCATCTAAAAGTAAATCAACAACTATTCATCTTGAAGTTATGAAACTCATCAAGGAAATATGTGAAAACCTTGGTGTATGATTGGAACTATCCATCACAGAAACAGCCACCAATGTTGTTATTGCGGTGCCTGAAAAGGCTGTGAGTAAGAATTTTGGCGGATGGCAGGCGGTTACTCTAGAGCCTCCTATGAAGATTAACTAACAGTAATCAATCATGGATCTCTACCAAGGTTCAGTAATCAATCATGGATCTCTACCAAGGATTCAGGCCCTTGATATGGTAGAAGAAGTGGATCAGCAACAAGGCTCTGATCTTCCCTCGTGGCTCAACCTATTCAAGAAAGATAGGCATAATAAACAGCTTAAAAAGCACAACTGAAAAGGCACAGGAAGTTCAAGAACGTTAAAAGCAGTTGCACTGAAAAATAAAGTTGCACTTTGCACTCAATAAAGAAAAAGCATGGTTTATTATTATATTCAAGCACAGTATCACCGAAAAGACACTTCTAGCATTTTTAAGGACCTTGATATTTTATATGTTGCTGTGATATGACTGAAAACCAGAGCTAACAGCTAAAATTCCTTGCATGTAGCAGAACATGATTTTGAAAAAGTCAACAAACTCAAGGTTTGGATTTATGGTCTTTTAACGGGTTCCTTTTCCTGATATGCTTCACAAAAATTCAGGTCTATTGAGTAAACAGAGGAAGCTTAATTCACAGGTGAATTTTAATGAATATCACCGTATAAAACTGAATGTCCATCGACTGCTACGTCTGATGAGTATTTTTCATCCCTGACCATCTTTAAAGTTGTGGCTCTCACACAGAAACTGTATTTTGAGCATGTTTCAGCCAATTTTATTGTTAACAGAGCTGACACGAGGTATGATATCAACTGCACCAGAGAACGTGGTATTCTGCTTATTGTCAAAAAAGGCTTTATCTCATTTAATTTTACTAATCTAGAATGTTTTCCTGAGAGTTAACAAGTTGACGTGTGTACCTAGTTAGAACATTTTGTTTTCTTGCAATTACTTTACCTCTTCAGTTCATCCTACCATCATGACACTTATCTCAAAGCACTGTTGGGAACTCAACTTAATGAGACATATCATCTAAATGTTGGGAAATTTTAATGCTCCTGGTTATAACTGAGACGAATAACCTCTTCACCTGGATGAAGCTCTTATTCCAAGACTAGAACAAGTTTTCTGTTTAATTTTGTTGTTGTTAAGATAGAAAAATCTTGGACATTATCCTCACAAATTACCAGGAAATAGAGTTGTCTTAGTAGTGTTGCGTTAGTCAGAGAAAACAGAGCCTTCCCCTTGTTGAAATCTCTCAATCTAAGTCGAGTTGGTCAAAAGACCTCCCAGTAAGGAAATCCTTCTGGGGAGTACTTGGGCTTATACCATCACCTTTCATTGTACAATTTGACAGATGTTCTTTGCTTTTGGTTTGGATATTATTATTGGATAATGCTTTTATTGCTCCTTTACGCTTTAAGAAAAATTGGGTTGATATAAAAAAGGAGAATGTTTAAGAATTTTAAATTCACCGTAAAGTATAGATAGAGTTCGTTAAAAATAGTTCCTAATATGTGTTACATTAAAAAATAAATATTTTTCGACGATTTTTGGTTAAATACTCATTGAATATTTTATTTAGTTCAGCATATCAGCTTTCCTTTTCCAAAACTGAAATTTATAATAAATTAATATCATAGTAATAACATCATTTTATTTAATTTCCTTTGTTAGATATATTACATTTGGACGAAGCAAAATATTTGGAAAGAATAAACCTCCTTAATTGATTGATATAATTAATTATTAATTGACTAGGCATAAGTATATATATATATACAATTTTGACAAGAAGCGGGCAAATACAGTTTGACAAAGGCAGACCAGCTCCTGGTTTATTTTAAGTATGTCTGACAAGTGTTTATGACATTAAAGAACAAATGTATTATTAGTAAAGCACTAATTACTATATTTTATAGCGTTACTTGTTAATCCAATATAGCAGAATTTGGTTTAGAGTAATATTTCAATTTGATTTACTTTTCTCCAATTGATTGTCATAGCAGCATGAGTGGATATTATTACAGGATTACCTTGTGAGTTTAACAAAATAAGCGAATATCAAATGACCACACAAGCACAAACAACCTTAAAGGAAGGTAAATGGGTTAAATAAACAAGTACTAGCTATCAAAAATGAATACTATAATAAATAACAAAATTTATATCCAAGGCACCTTGTACACATCTTCACTACAAAAAAACAAGGAATCTATTCTATAGGAGCTATAACAATGCTGACATCAGCTGTTAAATCAAGAGAACACCAACAAAACCAATTACAAAACAACCAAAAAAATAACAAATTGTATTAATAACTACAAAACGCTAATAAATAAAGCTTGCCTTGCAGGATTTCTTAGGATGACTGGAATGTACATAATAAAGGGGACTTTTTCATAAATGCACTGAAAATATGTAGTCGGTTTCAGTCTTCAAGCCTCTCTTCAGCTCCTGTTGTAACAAAATACAGTTACAAAACATTGTTTTTATTTGACATTTATAGCCATTAGATTGGTTAATGTTTTATATATAAATACAACACCTAGCAATCTTTTGTGATGTTTAATAATCAAGATCGGTCTCGTAAGACCATCTTCAGTTGTACAAATATAAGGTTATAAAAATACTCAACTGCAGAATAATTAATTCAACAGCTGATACAATAGAAATTTATATAAAAATGTAGATGGATAAGTTGTAGATCTTGTTAAACTTTATAATTTTGCATCTTCATGATAGAATCGAACGTAATATTTTTGTGAAATTGTATTTGGTCGTTTAGTAATAATGATGGATTTTCATTTGTGTTTTTGTATATGTAAAATTGTTCAATAGTATCTAGTTTTTTACTTTTAGATCCAATATGGATAATTTTTAAATTTTCTTCTATTGATGAAATATTATGGTTTTCTTGAATTAAATGTTTAGCAAATGTTGATAAATTTTTTTTGTTTTTTGGTATATGTTCTTTAAATCTTTTACTAAAACTTCTACCTGTTTGGCTAATGTAATATTTAGGACAAGTTGAACATGTAATTTTATATATACCTGAATTATTGTATTTGTTTTCATTATTTTTTGTAGAATAATTATGTTGTAGTATATTTTTGATGTCGTTCTTTGTTCTATATATAATTTTATATCCTTGTTTGGAAAATATATTATATCCAGATTTTTTAATATCTCCATGAGAGATCATATGAATATAGTTATTTTTGTTAGTGTTAGAATTAAGAGTTTTTTGTTGTGTTTATTAATTAATTTACTTATTAAATTTGGCTGATATCCGTTATTGATTATTTGTTTGATAATGTTGAGTTCTTCTTGGTAATCTTCTGTAAAAGATGTATTCAGTGGTCTATGAATCATACTGTGGAAGGCTGTTAATTTGTCTGATGTTGGATGATTGTGAATTATCTGATTTGTTGATGTTGGTTTACAATAAATGTTGAATTGGTATTTATCTTTTTTGTTATGGTAGATTAAGAAAACTTTCTTGTTAGATTTTTCTATTTCAGTTGTAAATTTTAAGTTGGGGTGAATTTTGTTCAGAAAGATTTCTAATTTTTCATTCATCTAATTATACAAACTATAGTATAATTGATTATTGTCCATTTCCTTCTATAAATAACTAATAATTAAGAAGTATTTAGATTACAATTGTGTACAGATTGCAAAACAAAAATCTAAGATCATGTTTTACAGTTAGAAAATTTATTTGTTATGAAGATTATTTTGGACATGGGCTAATATTTGTTTATTACGAATGATAAAACTTGATAAAAAACTGTATATTTTTATTGGAACCTCACTGTTCTTGGAAATTCTCCTAGCTGATATAGTTCAACATTCAATATACTGTTTAAGATTGTAATGTCATCTGAGCTCTAATCGTCTGTTGGCATTTTGCCATCACCCCAAGGTCAATCTAACATATGACACTAAGATAGGTTTAGATTTAAAAGTAATTTCCATCTCACTTGTGTTTCAATTTGTTATTTGTCTTGAATGATTTTTAAATTATTACCCTTATATAAGGTTAAGAATAAATATCAACTGAAAACTGGACATGGTCTGATTATAATGTAGTACATAAAATAATAAATAGAAAATATAAAATAATAAAAATTTAACTATTACAAAGAAATAACCTATTTGAAGAAAAATCATAATTTTCAGGTTACTAGACTTGAAATTGAAAAGAAAACTTAGTTTATAGTTTAGTTTAGCATAATTTAAAAGGTAAAAATTATAGTTACATACTAATTTTATTAGTATATTAGGAAACATAAGTAAACTCAAGACAAGTCTATTACACCTTGCTGTAAAGAAAACATAACGAGAAATCACATTACACTCTCTACTCACCTGAGGAAAGTGCAATTCAGATTCAGATTTTATTATGTCACATTCAATTTACATAAGCAAATTTAAGAGATGGCAATATTTATAAAACTATAAATAATAATAATGATTTAACTAAAACAGTTAATACATTAATAAATTATATACACAGTACAATTAAATAGAACAGGTTAGGATACTTAGTTAAAAGTATCAGCCTAAATAATGTTTTGGTCGTCAACAAATTCTTCAACAGAATAGTATGCTTTTCAGAGTGCTTTTAAGCTTTTTTATGGATAGCAAGTTCTTAATATCGGTGGAAAGTTTATTTAACACTTTTAAACCCATATAAAAAGGTCCATTTTCCAAAATTGTCAGTCTGTGCAGCGGATACTGTAGTAACTCCCGATTCCTTATATTGTAGTGTTGTGCAAGTTGATATTCTAACGTCAGATGATGATTTAAACAGAAGAATATCACCAGCTCATATATATACAAGGAGGGGAGTGTCATAATCACAAGTTGCCCAAACAAACGCCTGCAAGAGTCTCTGCTTCTCGCACCTGCAGTGAGATGTATGGCTCTTTTTTGCATTTTAAACACTCTATTTATGTTTGAAGAGGAGCCCCAGAAAACTAGTCCATATTTTAAATGACTCAAATTTTGAGTAATATATTGTTTTTATATCAATTGCTGGAAGCATAACCCGCACACTCAAACAAGTTGTACCAAGTTTCTTACAAAGTTTATAGATGTGTTCATTCCACTTAATATCTTTGTCTACATGTAGTCCCAGAAATTTTACTTTATCTAAACACATTACATCACTTACTTGCGGGAGATCCTGACCATCATATCTACTTTTCAAAACAGCACGTTTTGTTTTATCTGCATTAAATTTGTAACCATTCATTGTATACCAATCAGATAATTGTTCCATAGTACTTGTCAGCCTCTCTTGGAGTTGGTTCTCACCCTTGGCTTGAACCACAACACTGGTATCATCAGCAAAAAGAGTAATTCTAGATTCTGGAATATTTATTTTTATGTCATTAGAATATACAATAAACAGAATTGGGCCCAATCATGATACTTGTTGTGGGACTCCACATTTTACTTCTAGTCAAGAGGAATTATACAAGGCGTGTTTTTAAAGTAAGTACCATTTTGGAATCCCGCCGCTGTAGCACAGCGGTAGGCGTTCAGCGCATGCGTGCTGGGTACTACTATCTATTGGCAAGCCATAGCTGCCGTTACGGATTCAATCAACTGTATTTAAGGTCATGTATGACTGTTTAAAATTCCTCCTCCGGTTAAAAATGCCGCCAACTGTGAATTATGCGCTGTGTACTTTTTCATAAAGCTAAGGGTGTGGAAGCAGCTGACAGGCATTGTGAGTATGTCACAGTGACAATTAGCTTGGTTTAAAAAATTGTAACCATCACAATTCTAATGTTCTAGGAATGTGAGAGAACTGGTTACACATTTTTTTGTGTGATTCTTGTCAAACGTTTGTTTTATTCATTCTCCATCAGCATTTTGGGAACCTACCGTAAGCATAACTTTCGGTACTTCAAACAGTCTGTCACAATTTCAATAATCGCACTTCTTGACACTTGAAGACACACTACATAATGATGCATTTGTAAAGTGTCAGTTTTCTCTGACTTTTTTCATCGACATTTTGTACCAAGTCATCAGTTGTGAGTGAAGGTTTCCGACTTTGTTCATCATCATGCACATTCGCACAACCTTAAAAGCTCTCACCCATTTCCATACCATCCCATCACTCATTCTGTTTTCTCAATAAACTTCACAGATCTCTGGATGAATGTCAGCTTCTTTCATGTCTTTATTGTTACGAAAACTTCACAATCACAACATGTACTTTACAGTTGGCTGCATTTTTAATCAGACGAAGAATTTTAAACAGTCATAAGCGACCTTAAATACATTAAAATGGGTTCGTAACGGCGGCTATGGCTTGCCAAAAGATCTAGCACGCATGCACTGGTCGCTGATTGCAGTGCTACAGCGGTGGGATTCCAAAACGGTACTTACTTTAAAAACACGCCTCGTACATACTTTCTTTGCTTCTCATAATTACTGTTTGCTTTCTGTTTTCGAGAAATGATTTAACCCATTGTAGAGCTGATCCTTCGATTCTGTACTTTTGCAATTTATTTACAAGCAGGTCGTGATTGAATCAATCAAAGGCCTATATAATGTGAGACTTTGTGTAATGAGATGTCTCTGTATGTGTTCTCTCTACAGCAAGGTGTTAGTGGACTTGTCTTCTTAAGTAAGTTTACTGATGTTCTATCTCTCTTAATATACTAATTCCAGTGAGTACAGAATATAAATAGAGGCCTTAGGTTACCACGTTTGAGGCAGGGTCTCTGACCAATATGGCGGCGTATTATCAGTGTTCCTGGTAGTGGAGATAGTTCCGTGCAGGCGCTTTCCCATTGCGCCGCGGCAGTCCCGTGCAGGTGAGCCACTGCGTGAGATCAGACTGTTCTTACGGGGATTGTTTATTAGCTCCTCCTTAGTGTTTCTTGAGGAATGGGACTTCTTAGTCTATTTTAGTTTAGTCTTGTAAATAATTTATTTTGTTTTTAATATACCATTGTGCTCAGCTTAAGGATGTAGTAACAGGAAGAATGGTGTGGGGATATCTTTCCATAGTTAAGAACAGCTTAAATACAAATTATAAAATGTTCATTTATTAATTATTTTTTATGTTTAAGAAGAAAAAGATTTTTAAATTTAAAAGTATGACATCCAAGATTTGGAGTTATTGGTTTATTACTAATTAATTGTTATTACGGGTGCAGACCCAAAAACATTGTTACATTTTTGTAGGAGATAAATTTGGACAGCTGCATTCATTATTACAACAAGTGATCGATGAGGTATTAAAATAACTCAAACACTTTGATATAGATATAGTACAAAAATGTATGAATATTGTGATTTTAATTTCAATTGAAGATGTGTAACTCGATGTTAACTATTTAACTGTTCAGCCATATGATAATATCATTTCCATTACTACTAACTAAAGCCTAAGTGGTATCTCAGTATCAGAGATACCACTAAGGATGCCACATCACAGCATGGACAAAATGTGTTTGGTGATGTAAATAACACCTTGACGCGGTCATTACCGGAAGCTTTAGTTTTTAGTAATAACACTGACCGCTTAAGCCTGCGAAAGAAGATAATTTCCATTGTTTTATAGTAAACAAAAGACTAAAATAAAATATAGGCCTATAATTATACGTTTAACTCGTCATTTTCAAATACAAATAAAAATTTTTATTTCATAACAGAAGCTAGAAATATAAATGTGATATGTATTACGTACACTGTGAAGCAAATGTCTAATGTTTAATAATAGTGCAGTAATTAATTGATTAAACTACAAATACATTAAATTAGTTTTCCTGTTTATTAATTTATACATTAACTATAATATCACATATTTGTTGAAATTCACAGTAAAAATGAGTTCAACTACAAACAAATTTTACTTCAACTTGTACAATATTGTTTGAAGTTTGAATATACTTCCAAAACATTTGAACATTAGGTGAACAATTAAGATTCTTAAACTATTAATATTAGCATTTAAATGAGACAAGAACGATTCTTAAATATTAAAAAGCCATACTATTATAACTAACTGATCCCTGTACACCATTACGTGCTCACTGCAGTATGTGTCACTGAGACGTGCGGCGCGACTGCTAATAAGTTGACGCTTTACTGCAAAAAGTACACCGTCCTGGTGGATTAACCTGCACTCTTATATTTTTAAAATATTTTTTATGTTAAATTCAATAATATCTCCCATAAAACTTAGTCGCTGGTCAAACTTCTATGATCAAACAATAAAAAAGTTAGCAGCCGACTAACTTTTTCTTGTCAAAATGAAAACTACATAATTCTTTTAGTGTTTAATTATTAATTATAATTGGTGTATATCACTTATTTAATTGGTTTTCCGCTTGATAGTGCCCAGATGAGTTGTACTGTTAACGTGTAAGTTTGAAATTTTTAGCTCCACAATAAGTGTATTAAATGTTGGTGTTTTTGGCAGAAAGTGTTGTGTCGGAGCCCTGTTTTCCACCCGAGTCGCGGACCAAGTTGGCGGATCTTGCTTCACCTATAATGCACACAGCGTACAGGCCATGTCCTGTCTATTTATATTCTGTACTCACTGACTAATTCCTAAACTAGTGCCCTTTAACCTAATCCAAAATATTTTAAATGACTTTGAACACTATTTTAAAAACATTAAACTAGTAACTTACTTTTCAAAATTTTTTTATGGTGAAGCATTTAATGGTAGACAAATTTTCCAAGGAAATTTGTTTACCAATTCATGAAAAACATAACAAAAATAACAAAAATGATTGGGAACTAATTTACACTTGGGATATGTCAACTATAAAAATGGTGTAGGTTTTCTTCAGAAAATGATAAAAATACTGAACAAAATTTTTCTAACCTACCAGTACTGTTTCATTTTATAAAAAGTTAGAGCAGTATCAAAGCTTTTTTCATATATCAAGCTTCATAGAACCTTGGTTATCCTGAATAATGTGGTGGCATGTTGAGCTGGATACATTTAAAGCCAGATAAAACACATAAAAACTTGGTTTTTTAACAAAAATCAGATTCAATAATTCATATCATATTGCAAACAAGGGAGTAGCGCCTACAATTCCATGCAACGCACATCATGAAGGCATGGCAAATTTTGACAAGACAAACGTATATTGTCAAAATCTTCTGTCTCATAAGATATACGTTTTTTAAAATAACTATGTTTCACTCATTTAAAATTTTAACGTCATATGTTGAGTTACTCTACAGTATTTATATTAAAACTTGCTATACAGTAACTACATCCTTTAAATGAACGAAAACATGTTTTTACTTTGCCTAAGTGAACAAAAGACTGACAATTATAAGTTGTGTACATAATGAATTCTTTCAATTCCGTAAATGATAAATGGACTCTTCCTGCCACTCACTGAAGTAAACAAATTACCAGCCTGGATTTCTGGATGCATGAACGTCAAGTTAGAAAACAGCACCTGCAATATTCAGAATAGAAAACTCAAATACTTGAGCTCATGATTTCCGTTGTGGGCTGAAAAATCGTAGTCAAGGTTGCACTTTATTTTAAAACAAGTACTGAATATACTTTAAGGTTAGTTTAAGGGCATTAGGCCAGGAATTAGTATATTGGAGAGATAGGACATCAGCAAACTTACTTTAGAAGACAAGTTCAGAGTAGTAGTAACATACACAAAAGAAACACAAAATCACACAAATTTTCTGTGCCACTGGCACTTTCTTCTGGTGGAGGGAGGGAGGGACTGACATGGCTTCCACTATTGCTGGGTAGGTGGCATTGGTGGGGGTTGTATATCCATAAAGCAACACTCAGGTATTGATGCAGTTTTTTTCAGTTGGCACTTTGAATATACTTTAGTAAAATTTAGAACTGTATTTTGGAATTAAAGTATAACAACGCTTTGGTTGAAACTTATTAGCCGGAGTGAGTGTACAGGTGTTTTTATTTTTCTTTTGTACCAAAGGTTGAAACAATGACAGAGCTACCTACCTCTCCAAATTTGTAATATTTTACAATAATTGTTTTCATTTAAAATCTCTTGTTTCTATTGTCTTATTTGTCATGAATGGAGATTTGTTATTTTATAATTGTAAAATGTAAAATTCTGTTAAGTAATTTTTTAATTGGCATAAAACTTGCTGTAGAAGCTTTAAGCTAAAAAAAATATCACACTGCACAAGTACAAGAACCTAAAAATATTATAGGAATCAATTTATGTATGTACAGCATCGTAAATTTAAAAAGGAACACTTCTACAAAGTATTTTATTTTGTATTAAATTGTAATCAGCTTTTTGTATATTTATTCTCCGCTCTAAAACGTTTAACGCAGCTCTTGTTAAATGTGTGTAATATAACAATTTTGTATTCTGCAGCCAATAAAGTATAGTTCTTACATTAAGTATTTATTTTTCGAATATTAAGACAGTTCTGCACTCACCATTTCAGCCTTAAATTGTTTCCTTCTCAGATATTGAGCAACTGGAGGACTGAAGAGGTCAGGGTTGTGGCACTGGCTACTCTTGTTCCATAGCAAGACGACACAGCTGACCAAAAGGCCCACCACCATGGTTACGGCAAAACTAATAACTATGAAGTATAGATAGCTCACTCTGAATAGATAGAAATACTCCTGAGGCCTAAAATAAAATTATTACAATTAAAATGATTCATTTTTATAAAATGACTCATAAATATATTTCCACCATATTATGAGTATTTCTACATCCTTGTGCAGATGCAGTGGCACCAAACATCTGTGTGCTTTGTGTTGTTCATATATTACTATTTCAAATAACATTGTTTAGTTTCTTCTGCTTATTTCAGTTCATATTATTATATTCCAATATGTTAATAGCCTTGATAAATAAATGTTTTATTTCATGAAACAATATACAAATATTGCATAGAAATCGTAAAGTTTGCAAACAAATTTATTAAAGTTATATATATATATATATATATATATATATATATATATATATATAAACATTCACTCAATACATAGTCACATTCATAGTTACAATAGTCAAATCATTAATTCGTTTGAACTAATCCACTCCAGCACCTACGTCAGTCAGCCAATCACTAGGTCTCCCATTGGTGTGCCAAAAACTCATATGTGCTGTAAAATGCTTCCGATATCAAGGCAGCTTTCACACGAGTTTTGAACGCCTTCAGCGTCGGCCACTTTTAATTGCGTTCGGTAATTTGTTGACAAAACAAGCACCCGCCTGTGAGGGCAAGCGCTTGTAAGCTATCGTCCTGTGTCTTCCAATTCGGTACTTGTCCCTGCCTCTAGTTTTATAAGAGTGTATTTCTCTACCTCTTATGGGATCGCATTTTGATTTAAAGAACACACACATTTCAAAAATATACAGGCAGGGTAATGTCAACATTTTTAGGTTTTTAAATTATGGCTTGCACGACTCTCTCCACTGCAGTTTGGCAATTATATGGACTGCTTTTTTTGCAGAATGAACAGTCCGGAAAAGATAACATTTGCGCAACCATACCACAGTGCCAGTCCGTATGACAAGTGAGGGTAGATTACTCCATAATATGCCGTCATCAGTATCTGGATCGGGCAATATTTAGAAAGTTGCCTCAAAACATAAATGCCTGAGGATACTTTGGAGCATATACTGTCTACATGGCAATCCCAAGTCAACCCCTGATCAAGGTGTATTCTGAGAGGTCTCGCCCACCATTACTGTTGGACTATGATCTGAGTCACTCTGGCGTAGAAGGAACTGCATGAATGACGTTTTTGTCGCATTTGTTTTGAGATTGAGCTTGTTAAAATATTAAATTTAATTGTTAAGCTCAATGAACTTCACCTGTTCCAGTTCTTCACTTGAGTTTGAGTTAAAACAGAGAGTCGTGTCATCAGCGTATTGGACGAGACGCCCTTGATGTACTGATGAAGCAACATCGTTAACTTAGGGAAGATGTCGACATTGATATAGAGTTAGCAACATCAAATCACAGCGAAGAACTTGTGTGTGAACTAGCTGCCACAACATTTAGAATAGGCAGTTCAAAATTAACCATAATCGGAATATACAGACCCCCACAAGGTAACCTGGATGAAGCGTTAAATGCCCTATCGCAATTGATCGAAGAACTCCAACCTCACAACCACAAGCTAATAATCACTGGAGACATCAACATCAATAGTCTAATACCTAACAAAAGCAATACTAAATTGACGGAAATCCTTGCCCTACACGACATCACAAGGCTAAACCTCCCTGCCACTAGAATAACACACATTTCATCCACTTCTATCGACTGCATCTGCACAAACCTGCCTCCTGACAATGTCAAAGTGAATATTCTAGAAACAGGCTTATCAGACCATAAAGGCCAGCTTTGCACATTAAACATTACAAAAAATAAAACCCAAAACCATACAAAATTAGGGAGGCAGATAAATAAAAAATCACTGGAACAGCTGAAAATACATCTATCAAACCATGACTGGAGAAGGGTCTATGCTTCGGAGACAGTGGATGAATCCTACAACACTTTTTTACACATCCTGAAAATGGAACTTGATGCAGCATGCCCTGTGAAGAAAATTAAACAAAGGAAAATAAACAAAGTGATACAGTTCACAGACAGAAAATCAATACAGTTAAAACAAGACTATCTCAACTCTCTTCGTAGGTATGAGCTAACTGGACGGACAGAGGATAAAAACATCATGGCCAAGAGGAAGAAGTGTTATGACCTCAACCTGAAGCAAATTAAACAAGCAGAAGCAACTAAAAAAATCCACCAATCTGACAACAAATCAAAAGAAGTCTGGCAAATAATAAACCAAGAAAGAACAACAAACAGAGGCAAAAAAGAAGTACAGCCCATGAAACTTGTTACTGCAGGCAAAGTACTAAACAAACCTACTGAAATTGCAGAGGAGTTTAATAAATACTTTGCAAGTATAGCTGAAAACACCTTAAAGGCAAACAAACAAAACACCAAGAGTAAAGGAATAAATAGTAAACCGTCCTCAGTACAACAGAATCTGACCTTCTCACTGACAAACGAACAAGAAGTTAAAGATGCAATAGCCAAGCTAAAAAACAACGCGTCCTGCAGTACTGATGAAATCTCAGGAAAACTGGCAAAGCACTGTGTAGACGCCATTCTGGCACCACTGACTACCATCATTAACAGGTCTCTCCAAACAGGAATTTTTCCCTCAGCTCTTAAAGAAGCTAAAGTGTATCCAAAGTTAAAGAAGGGGGACAAAACCGAAATTGGAAACTACCGCCCCATATCAATTATCCCAACATTTTCAAAAATACTGGAAAAGATAGTACTAAAAAGACTTCTCGCCCATCTAATGGAGTTAAACCTTCTAACCAACAGCCAACATGGATTCATCAAAGGAAAGTCTACAACCACAGCCATGATAGATCTCGTAGAGTCAATTATAGATTATCTTGACAACAGAAAGTTCACAGCAGCTTTACTACTTGACTACTCCAAGGCATTCGATTGCATAGGACACAAGATAATACTAGAAAAACTCGAAGGGCTGGGAATAACAGGCACTCCTAAAACCTGGTTTGAGAGCTAACTCACAGGACGAAGCCAACTAGTTGAGCTGAACCACACAACTAATGGAGTGACACAGACAATCAGATCAAAACCACAACCAATGACTAGGGGTGTCCCTCAGGGATCTGTGCTCGGCCCTGTCTTGTTTATACTCTTGACTAATGACTTCCCTGACTATGTAAAAAACTTCAGCTCTATAGTTATGTTTGCAGACGACACCACCCTCCTGCTCCAAAGTGAAACAGCCGAAGATCTCAGCATAAAAGCCTATGTAGCTCTAAATATGACCCATGACTACTGCTCTTTGAATGACTTGGCCGCAAACCTATCCAAGACGAAGCAGATTAACTTTGGAGGAAGAGGGGTTCAAGTTTCTGTGTTGCCTAACATAAGTAGCGAAGAGGAAACCAAACTCTTGGGACTAACCTTGGACGCTAAGCTTACCTGGAATCCACATATTGACAGCCTCTGCAAAAAACTAAACACCGCCACCTATGTAATAAAAAGAATAAAAGGTGTAAGCAGCTGGGAAACAGCAAAAATCGCATACTATGCACTTATGGAAACCCACCTGAGGTATGGAGTCATTGTATGGGGCAGTACATCAGCAGCAAACCTGAAGCGAGTGCTGAAAATACAAAAATCAGCTGTAAGATCTCTAACAAATCTGGATTCCAGGGACAGCTGCAGACCAGCATTCAAACAATTAAAAATAAAGACTGTCACAGCGATATATATCCAAGAACTCATTCTTCATGTGGATAAGCTTGGACTTCCCAAGGCAACCCGACCACATAGTTACAATACCCGGAATGCGTCTCTGATACCACCAGCCAGACATCGAACTGCTCTTCACGACAAGAAACCCTCGACAATGGGAGCTCAACTCTACAACCAGCTACCAGCTCTCTTCAAACAACTAACAGGGAATGCACTGAAGAGGAAACTCGATTCGTGGTTGTCAGAACATCCTATCTACACAGTACAAGAATTCACCGAAAAGATAAACCAGAGTTACACTAATACTAAGCCATAAATGACAATCATGTACTATTATCATGTATCATATGTATATTCTGACGCATAACCTGTTCTCAATGTTCATGTTAATAAAGAGATTCTGATTCTGATAGATCAGAAAGAGCAGCGGACTGAGTATGGATTCCTGCGGGACACCGTATCTCAGTCGCCTCTCCTCAGATCTCATTTTTGAGATCCCCACAAATTGAGTTCTATCCATGAGATAGGATTGTATCCACTTGAGTGGCACGCCTCGTATCCCATAATTGATTATAGCACTACTTACAAACATAAACGAGGGTCGTCCAGAAAGTAAAGAACGATTGTGCATCACCCACCACTGCGACTGCATACACACTAGTTACCTCTGGCTGTCCGGTCAGTGTGAGCCGAGTTTTGTTCCTGTGCAGTCACGCGTCTTTGCTCTGTAAACTTTCAAAATGGTGGCGTCCATTGAAAATCCCGCCAAATACGAAGTACGCAGTGTCATTCAGTTTTTGAATGCTCAAAATGTTCGGCCTATCGAAATTTATAGGCAAATAAACACTGTTTATGTTGTTACATACTCAGTGGTGTAAGCTTGGCTGTAAGCGGCAAAGTCAAAACTCTCGGTGTCGTGCTAGACAATGACCTGACTTTCACTGAGCATGTCACTTACTCTGCACAACGTGCACTGGGTAGGCTGAGAGGTCTGTACCGTTTTAGAGATCTGCTACCAGAATCCGCTAAGTTTCACATCATGCAGTCACTGATTTTGTCAGTATTTTACTACTGCTACCCTGCATACGGTAACAGCATCTCGTGTGGAGACATAGAGCGAGTTCAAAAGCTTCAAAACTCTGCAGTCCATTTCATTTTCAATTTGAGACGTTTTGATCATGTTTCTCCTTTTCGGGAGGCTGTTGGTTTACTGCCAATGGAGACCGTATGCAGGATTCTAACTTGCTGCATGATTCACAAGATACTGTCACACAGTGAGCCACAGTACTTAAGAGAAAGGCTGTTGTACCGGGAAGGCTGTTGTTCTTGCTGGGTTCGTACCCCATGCATCGGTAGGAACCCAGCAAGAACTTCAAGGTCTAAAGTGGGACATTTTTGAACACCCTCCCTATAGTTCAGACCTCGCGCCTTCAGATTACCATCTATTCCCGAACCTGAAAACATTCTTGGGTGGGAAGCAGTTTGGAAACGATGAAGAACTGAAAGAAGAAGTGACATCCTGGCTCAGATCTTTAGCGGTTGAAGAGTATAAACCAGCATTGAAAAACTGATTCCTCGGTACAATAAATGCCTTGACAACCAAGGCAACTACATTGAGAAGTAGGCTAGGTTACTGTGAGTATGTAAATAAAGTTCTGTGTTTCAGAACTTTCATTTTTTATCTTTCATCTTTTATTTTTCATTTCATTTTTTATTTTTTTTATTTTTTTCATTTTTAATTTTGTATACCAAAACGTTCATTACTTTTTAGATGACCCTCGTACATCATGTAACATGAATATTTGTGCCAGTAAATTGGTTAGTTAGTAAGGTCTACTTCTACAGCTGGTTTAAACTGGATTACATTTACATGAGACTTCACTGACGCTCAACAATGGACCACAAAGCAGCTAAAAATTTGAAACTCAAAATTTAACATCGGATGGGAATTCTATCAGTGTACATATGAAATCAATGCTAATTGTAATTTGGATTTGTTTTCTGTCATGTGGTAATTATATAAATAAGGAATTAACTAAAGTAAACAATTATTATTACAAAATGATAAAAGACAAAAATTAGTAGGACAAGACAGCCCCGTGTTTGTGATTTCAAGGAACAAACCTTATTTACACTGTAATATCGGAACAGCAAATAAATTTATACTTTAGTATCGAGAGACTGAAATTTGCTCAGTTGAATTTTGCAAACTGAAGATGTAGCATCCATATCTCCCAGAAGATCCTGAGGATTGTTTTTTGTTGCTCTACTTTGTATGTTATTAATAAGATATCGTTTCGGAAGCCTTCTGCGTTTACTTTTAGCCCCTTTGTGGAACTCAGCCTGCGGTCTTGCCAAGATGCTCTGCTACAGGTCCCTTTGTGGAACTCGGCCTACGGCCTCGCGGGGGAAAGTTCGACCTGTGGCCTCACCGAGGCACTCTGCTATAGTCACATTTGTGGATTCAGGATGTTAGTTCGGGCAAACAACGCTGAATTTATAAGGGTTGACCTTATTCTACAAAATGCAAAATAAATAACATTACACCACAGTATAAAACACCATTATACTGCTAAGTAACTATAGCAACACACACGAATACCAATGGTACCAAGAAAAGAAGACATGTACCGTAGGAGCTCTGTAATCTCCTTATTAGTGTTATTAGCTGTGATATCATGTTCATCTCCCATGACGTCATGTGCTAAATGGCAAAAATACTGTTATAATTCCCGTAGTTACAATTTCAGCTGATAAGTGATAAATAACTTGCTTACTATTTAGCTGAATGCTTCTATTCAATTCGTGTGTCTTGTGAGGTTGTAGAATGTGTGAGTGTGTTTAAGTATCTCAGTATCGTGTTTGATATGCATTTAAAATGGGTACCGCACGTACAACAGCTTAGGAACAAATTAAGAACGTTAATATTTATGTTTTCATTGCTCAGTAAAATCTTAACGCAGGATCTGATTAGAAACGTTTATTGCGCCTATGTACAATCACTACTTCAATATGGCGTAATAGCGTGGGGTGGTACATACAAATCGTCCAAAGTGCTTTGGAAACGACACAGAAAGTAATTATTAAAACAGCTCTCCGCAAAAGTAGGAGATATTCAACAGATCTTTTGTTCAATGAATTTAAAGTCTTTTCCCTTACACAACTGTATGTTAGAGTAATGGCTATATATATTTTCAAAACCCCAACCGTAGTTAATAGACTTGAAATCCACAGCCATTTTACGAGAACGTCAATAAACCTTAGAATCGCGGTACCGAAAATTACAAAATCAATAAACAAAACAAATCCTTCTTATATTGCTAATGTTTTATACCTGAATTTACCCAACCATATCAGAGCTCCAGCTCCATGCTCAATAGGTATATTCAAAAAATGTGTGAACAAATGGCTTGTTGAGGTAGGAAGGGAAAATATATACAATCTATTAATATCTATGTACACTGAATAACGTTAAATATCTAGTTGTGTCGCCATATACAGGTTTTTTTCTGGGTTTATAAATTTCAAACTTTAACTTATGTTGGTGCTTGGAAGGTGGGGGGGGGGGGTGAATGTTGTCTGTTTTGTGTGTATGTTGGTGTGCGTGTGCATGAGTGCGTGCGTTTATTTATTCATTTATTTTTTGTTATTTATTTATTTTATTATTTTTTTTTTTTAGTGTGGGGTGAGGTATGTGTGAGGTGTGAGTGTATGCGTGTGAGGTTTGATTGTGCGTGTGTGGTTTTTAAAGTGCGTTTGTGGTATGATTGTGCGTGAGAGGATGTATGTGTGTGTGCATGTGCTGTGTGTTTTGGTTGGTGTGTGTGATATACAGTCACTGTGCTTGCGCCCATTATTTATGCTAGGTGTGTGCGTATATGAAGGTTATGTCAGATAGTGTATTTAATTTGTGTATTCTAAACGTGCATGTGTGTGAGGAGGAGTCGGGTGCGTCTCTCTTAGGTATGTGTGATCTTTCATGTAGGTGTGTATGCTGTAGTGTATGAATGTGTAATGCTTTGTGTATCAATATTGTGTAATTATGGGCGTGGGCAAGTGTCTGAAATGTGAAATGTGTCCAGGTTTTAGGTCAGGTTTTTATGGTAGTTTTTTTAGCGGATTACAGTACTCTTTATTATTATTATTGGTTTTTATTTTAATTTTATTTGCTGTGGCTTCTAATGTTACGAAATACAGTTAATAAAAGTGTATCTTTGTAATTTTGTAATTTAAGTAATAATTGTTATGAAACATAAGTTTATTTATATACGTTTTTATTTTTTATTTGTTTACATAATAGTAACATTTTAATTTAATTTTACGTCTGGCTGGTAGTGGCCCGTTCCCCTCCCACAGGCATGTGCCCATGAGGGGAACTATTTCCACCGTTTATATGATTTGTATATTGTAATTGATGTTTTTGGGAATAAAAATGCTTATCTATCTATCTATCTATCTATCTATCTATCTATCTATCTATAGTTTCCAGTATTTAATAGAATAAACAAATCAGCTTATTTCGCCCATGTAACGTCACTGACTACTGTGCAGCCTCCTCGTGATACAAGGGAAGTCTAGGAGCCTCTGGAGCAGAAATCAGAATTTTCCTAGGGTGGAGACTGGTGCCAATCTATTTTTCATGGTTGAAAACCCCAATAAAAATTTAAAATCCTTGGAGCAAAAAAAAAAAGTTCTTCTGGACGTGGCTTGTTTTAGATAGTGTAAGATAAGATATGAGTGTTTAAATGTATTTGCAATATATAACAACAATTCTTAATTACAAAAACGTTTCACTTTATTTACTGCAATTACTTTGTTTTAAATTCTTGTATTCTCAGTTTAGGAAAATCTCCTCCAGAAAATTTCCAGAAATTTGAGGGAATACTGATATATTTACCAATCCTGTCCGAACCTAAAAATGTCCTTTTATCGATCTCTAGTTTAAATCTACTTTAATTTAAGTGCTTGAAGAACTTACTATGAAGTAAACAAATAATTAATAGTAATATAAGAACCGAATTAAAAAAAAAAAAAAATCACCATCTCACTAGCTTGAAACTTTTTTTAATTAAAACTTCACTCACCACTTCACGTGGGTGCACCACCTCCTGTGCATGGACTTTATTCAACAACTGAAGTACCAACTGTTGGCTTAGTTAGGGATTTGAATCTTGGAAAGTGCACCTCATAGTCTGAAGCCTTAGCCACTGAGCTATTAGTTCAGCAATGCATATATGTGAACTTAACTTAAGTTTTAAAGGCTTTTGAATATACTAAACAATTTTAGCAGCAGGCCTATATGGAAATTATGCAGCCAAAAAATTATTATTTAAAAAAAATAATTATCTACGTTTTTCTCTTTATTAGTGTCCATTAATCTAATCTATATCTTGAAGTCCTTTACGGTACAAAACTAATACTTACTGATTGGTATGTAATGTAGTTGGAGCCACTGTAGTTATGTTTTCCACAAACAAAGTTAGATTAGCCATGCAACCGTCAGTGCTAAGTGGAAGAGGGTTGGTTGGAGGCTTGGGTCCTCCGAACCCAATCAACATTGCCACTATGAGCCCTGTCACCAATCCAATCACAGCACCCTTGTAAAAACAGAACAAACTATTTCATTTGTCACGTTGAGAACAATAAAAGTACACTTGCCACCAACTACCAACAGCTTATGTCTATTTATATAAAATGTTATTAAAATAATGCAATTTTGTCAATGTAGATAAAACAGCAATAACATGGGGAAAGGCCTTCCTAAAAAACAGATGTCTTATCTAAACTTCCATAAATCACATTAATTAATTAATTAAGTTTAGAGCAATCCTTAAATAATTTGTATAAACTCACAGATTCATTGGCGCAAGGGCAGAACATGCCAAGAGTGAAAATGCCAAGGACAGGACCTCCCACCATGCCGAATATGGATAGCGAGGCTTGCAATATTCCACCCAGGAAGCGGGAGAGAAAGGCCATTGCGAGGCATATCAGACCATACCCCAGAGCCAGGACCTTGGACAGAAGTGCAGACCTGTTCACGGGGATCTCCTTCCCTGACCAAAAGTGGTAAACTGGCTGGAACACAGAGAATACAAAATTACATACAACTTCTTTCCACTTCAAGCATAATTGACTAAACCCTTTGACTTAGCCAACTATATCAATGGCAGGAATTGTCAAATCAATGGCGCAGCAGATATCTGCTGCCTATAAATAAGCAGCGCAATTTTAAATAATACAGATTTTGTTTTAAAAAATATTTGTTTGAAAAATATTTGTGGTTTCAGGTTCTGTACATAATTATTAATCTGTACATAATAATAATTATTACATGATTGTCTGTAGCTTACTTGGTTAAATCCAAGCTTCATAATGTAAAGGTTCTCAGTTCGATCCTTATCAGAGTCGTAAACTAATAAAGGAATAAATTAGGCCGAAACTGGCAAAGATGGTGTAATAATAGTGAAGGCGGTACACGTACGTATACAGTAGTAGCAACTCGTAGACTGTCGTTACAACGCTAGGCTCGTTTCATCCACACCACGTGAAATGAATTTGGCCAATTAGAAAAGAGAACTGCTTTTGCAAGAAAATGCTTGCTTAAGTAAGCAAATAAGGTCTTCACCATTATCAAAGGACTGAGATAACAACGGTATTGTTCCTTACTGTTCAGAATGAGTTATGGGATGGCACGGAAATGGGTGAAAGTTTGTAAAGATGGGCATACAATTGTGCATAAAGAGAAAGGAAGTGGACAGTCTTCACTCATTACTTGGTGCAATCAAAGAAAACAGAAGCTTTACAACTGCATCGTTATGTAGTGAGTGTCTTCAAGTGTCAAGAAGTTTGATTTATGACATTTTAATAGAACATTTGAAGTACAGAGAGTCATGCTTACGCTGGGTTTCCAATATGCTAACGAAGAATCACAAAAACAAATGTTTAGCATGAATCACAAAAACAAATGTTTAGCATGAATCACAAAAACAAATGTTTAGCATGAATCACAAAAATAAAAGTTTATCCATTTCTCTCAAACTACTAGAACATTATATTCATGATGATGACAATTTTTCAAACCAAATTGTCTCTCTGACAGATCTAATGATGATTGTTAACCGCTTTCACACACTAAGCGATAAGTAAACTTACACAGCGCAAAATTTATGGCCAGCAACATTTTCAATTGGAAGAGCCATTTTAAACACCCGTTAGCAACCTTAAATATAGTCGAATGGATACACCGTAACGGTGGTAGTGGTTTGCTAACAGATGAACGTGTCCATGCTCCAAACGCCATCCGCAACGCTACAACAACAGGATTCCAAATAGTTCTTACTTTAAACACATGCCTCGTAAAATGAATTGTGTAAAGAAAATAAAAACATACAGATTAACTTCTTACAACCTTACACAAAGTTACAGTTTTAAACTCCTTACCCTGATATAATCTTCGAGAGTGACTGCAGCGAGTGAGTTAAGACAGGCTGAGACGGTGCTGAGAGATGCAGAGAAGATGCCTGCGACAAACAATCCAGAAAGACCTGGCAAGCTACCCATCGTCTCTACTACAAACAGAGGCATTAATTGATCTCTTCGGCTAATCCTACCAGCCCTGCAACATTCAGATATTGTAGTTTATTGTTTGTATTGTTGTAGTATTGTATTGTAGTTTATATTATTTAACCATAGTACAATAAATTAAGACATTTAATTTGCTGCTGAAATCTTCCTGATTGCTACTCTCCTATATTGCTTATTTATGAAAATATTACATTTTTTTACTTTGATGAAATATTAATTTTGCATGATATAGATATTAGATATTGTTTTCAGTTTTGCCAAAATGTATTAAAACAATCAATTTGTTTTACATTTTCTAAACAAGAACTGTTAGTTTAGCTATTCAAAAGATCAAATAAAAAACATTTACAATCGTA